>CAXIVR010000007.1:123161901-123216901 GCA_964035755.1 Teleogryllus oceanicus
GAATTTCGGAGTTAGATACCAAATTACCAGTTATAGATTTTATCTTCTCCCAGACACACAACATAATCGTTTTATTCCTTCCCACCGCCCCCAAACGATTTTTTGAGATCTCTTAGAATGTTGTAGATGAATCTAAAAAAAAGTGGTCAGTTGCCCACCAATAGGCGAAGACGCATTCAATGACACCTCACACACACCACCATGAAAAGCAAGCGATTTAAACGATTACCTTGATTGTTGTATAGCATACGAAGGCCCTTGTGATTAGTATCTCACCTCCTATGACTTTTCAGTAGAGACAATTGAACGTTTAAAAATTCTGTAAAGGACATAATCAACGTAAAAACACTATTTATTGCATTAACATAGTGTATTTATGCTCTGCACTGCATGGCCAGTTGCTTTCCAAGCTCTATCAGAGAAAAAAGGGAAATATCTCGCTTTTCCCTTTTTCGTGCGCTAGAGTGTCTCGCTATAATCTAATCCCAAAGGTCTGGTGTGTAGGAGTTTCGAGGGCTGGGGGAGGCGTTACCTGCAGCAGCAGGTCCTTCTTCTCGGCCGGAGGGATGTTGACGGCGTCGGCGTCGGTGAAGAGGCCTTTCGCGAACTGGCGCGCGCTCTCCTGCGTGCGCTGCGAGTCCGTGTGCCGGAACTGCACGGACCAACACCAAATTACTTGTGTAAGCTCCTTTACTTTGTGTGGGGGAGCTCCGCAGCAAAAAGGAACACTCTAGGATGAACGCGCTTTAACGAATTTGTGACATATCAGATTGTCACCAATATGAAATTCAGTGAATTTCATTAAAAATAACACTTTATTAGCAAAAAGACGCTGCTTGCCGTGGTACCAGAGTGCAACATAAAAACAATGCCCATTAGTTCAAAACGGACGATAATTAGCATCCGTGGTTTCGCCCATGAAGGAATATAAACAAACTTAAGAGATGCCTAGTCACACGAATGAGAAAATTCCATTCTAATATACCGGAAGTGTCACGGGAATGTAAAAAAGTGAGTTATTGGTCAAAAATAATTACGTAGATGACGCCGCGAGGTAGATCGCATCATTTTGTTTTAAACAAAAGAGTAAAAAGATGAAGAAAGTTGACATGTTGAAGGATACAAAAATATTCATTCGAGCGACTGCGATCGGATCAGGGTGCTAGATATATAGCAGTTTATTTGAACATTGAAAATTTACGCGAGTTCGGACGTTGTGATTTGTCGTTCTTAGAATTCAAAAGATAGAACTCAGAAATTGTTTTATACGAAGTGAACAGTGAATGCCAAAAGTGGGACTTATAAATTTTATTAAGCGGACAATGATAATTGAACTTAGTCTCCGATGATAGAAACCCTGGTCCGAGCTTATATAATTTTCATGGACGTAATTTATAACTTGGTGAACTTATATACTAATATTTTAACAGCTTTTAAGATTTACCTTAGGGAATGAACAATAAGGAGTATTAGAACTTGTAGCAATCGAAGCAGGTGAATGGGGATGGAAAGCCAATGGATAAACAGTGTACATAGTGGTTTATGAAAAGAAACGACAAGATACGGATTTGGTCGGTAGCAAGATAGAAGATTGGACGAGACCCATTGCTGACGTCTACGGGGAGACATCCTTTACCAGAACAGCGCCCAAGATTCTCATGGATAACAGGTTCTATAGCGCTATAGTAAAGGTCATGACCAAAAAGAATGTTATCCTTTTTTAATTTTAAAAGAAGTTACTAAAATTTATAAATAAATTCGTTATTTGTTGTTGGTGAAAGTTGATTATCATTTGCCGTCACGTGCAATCCAGTAGGATATTTAAATTTTGCATTTCAGATTCCAAGTATTCACGATTATTTCGGTAAAGAACCTGCCGACTGAGTCAGCAACGGAGTTATAATTAAATATAATTTAGGAGCTCATTCTCGTAACTATTTCCTGGTGCCTATATAATTATTAGAAATTCTGAAACAGATCACAGGAATTTGAGGGCAGCAAGACGGTATATGGAAGGGTATATTTCAATATATATATATATATATATATATATATATATATATATATATATATATATATAGGAGAGAGAGAGAGAGAGAGAGAGAGAGAGAGAAAATGACTCATAAGCAGAGATAACTTCTAGTTTTTGGTCTGAAGCATTAGGGAACACCATATAATTATGATTGGCATAAGCTAAGCCGACCTGTCGGACTCCTTGTTCTGGAGAGCTACTCGCCTTGTATCTGGCCGAGGTGTACGGCAGCTGCAGCACCTCCGGGAAGCGTTCGCTAAGGCGCTTCGCCGTCAGGAACAGTTCCTGCTCGCCCGCCGTCGTCAGAACGTTCTCCTGCCCCTCGGACACCGTCAGCCTCCACTCCTGCAGCGCCTCCAGGTCCGCGTCGCACATGCGCCCCTCTGCAACCAGGGGAAGGCAGCTCAGGACGATCGGCCCCCTCCGCTCGCCCCACCCCACCCCACCCCACCCCGCCCTCGTATGAAGCCAACGACACAATTTTGTGTAAGTAAATGTACCTTTTGCCTCTCTACGATCGGCCACTATGTGAAGTAGACAGATAACAAATTATAAATTCAGTATTTAAATTTTTTTTTTTAAAAATTAAATTTTGCTAACCATCACAACTGGTTATCGATGGTTAGTAATTCCAAGAAACAACAATGTACATTATCTCTGTAAAACAAGTTGGGAATAAATATTATTATTATTATTATTATTATTATTATTATTATTATTATTATTATTATTATCCCTGAAGCTTAGGCCAAGGTCGAAATACTCCCAACCCGGAGAGATGGAATATGAATTACGGGCAAGCGCGCGAAATAGTGTGAATCTGAATTATGTTACTTTGCTTTGAATTTTGTATCCTGTGGGTTCACCTCTTAAACGATTCATTTCGTTAAGCATAGTGCAGTTTGTGAATGTAACACACAGAATGTACTGTCAAATGATTGACGGAGTGATGTTTTGCCAATGAACACCAGTGATTAGTGCAGGCAAACTGAATATACGTATCTGGAGATGAGTTGAAAACTCACTTTCAACATGGATGCCAAAACTTTGACGGGCATGAGATGTGAGAGCGGCGAGCTGGCGAGCACGTCTCGCACTGTCGGCTCGTGAACAAATGTTCATGCTAGACCAAGCAGATTACAGCAAAACAGCGGCGTATCCCAGGAAATGGGCATGGGGGCCAAGCCCTCCTCAATCCATTTTTTGTAATTTTATTCAATTTATTCAAAACAATTGTCTAAAACAATCGCTACATTCCAAAGCATTACTTCCAGGCAGCACGAGCAAATGTAATTTCAACATATTCAGATTGTAAAAAGGTTTTCATATTTTTAAAATTTTATTTAGAAATAAAATTCAATTTCATTGCCAGGCGTTTAAAATTCCCTGAATTACATATGTGATCTTTTGACATTTCATGTTTTTGTATAGCTTTTGGTAAATTTTACATATCAAATAGCCATCTCTATTCCAAGTACTCTCCTCAATAAATTGATAATAAAAGACATGAGCAACAGTAAAGCTTAGCTTCAACTTGACCATTTGTGTAAAACATACCACGGATTGAATTTTCTCACCTTTTTCTCGCCAGCACGATGTACAACCGTACTCAACGTAGGAATAGGTCGACTATTGTCCAATGTTTCTCTCTTTTCTACATCGTTAAAACGAGAACACGTAGTAGTTCATTCACTGTATCTGTCGTAATATTAACGTAAAATGAGATTTAAATATAAAAAAATTAAGAAACACTAATAGTCCGCAACTCACAAATTTAAAATGAAAACAACAACACTTCATAAATAATCATAATTTTTTCCGCTTGTTAACTAGTCAACAAAAGAGTAAACACACGCGCTACGCGGCTTGCATGTAAGTGGCAATCGGAGTCTTCCGTGCGGGCAGGCAGCAAGCGAATTAGTTGGCCTATGTACAATGCGCATGCGTCAAGTATGGACACAGCATGCTTCTGATCTACGCTCACTACAGGGCCTTTTCTCAGAATACGATGCGAAGCGAGGGTGCGCCCGGGCGTGCCTACCCTGAGAGGTGCAAGCGGGCGCGTCTCTGCGTGAAGAGACGAGACATCTCATGGCACACGGGCTGTTAGAAAACGCTTGAAATGGAAATATGGCTCGTGCCACGATAGTGAAATGTTCATTATACTTTTCCCGACGAATAAGACACATTAAAATTGTAAGAATAGTTTTTTTTGTTATTATCAAATATATTAAATATGTGCATATTCATCAGTGTAGGCTATGTTTGCCAACAATGTTCATTGATTGATTGATTTTTCGTGTTTCCGGGCACGTCAACTGCTTTGGTCATTAGTCCCGTTAGTGTAGTGCATGTTTTTCTCAGGAGATGGCGGTGATCTTCCCCCGCTGGATGGCGAGATCCGGCGCCGACCTACCGTCGGCTAGTGAGGTTTCCCCCTAACCAGGACTCTCCCACCAGCGGGGCACCGCCCCAGCCGGGACAAGCTCTAAGCTCCCGACCGGTCTCCCGGAATATGTGGTAGTGTAGTGCATGTTAGTGTACGTGTGTGTGTGTGTGTGTGTGTGTGTAAGGGAGAGGATAGGACAAGGAAGAGGAAGGACAGATCGCGCGCGGTCCGTGGCCCGTTTGATAGGGTACTGCTCCGGCATTCGCCTGGTGTTGATCGGAGAAACCACGGAAAACTACCGATCAGAGCAGCCGGCCGCTAGAATTCTCCTCCAGACAGCGACTGAATTCGACCTAGCTGAAAAGCTAGTGTCGAAAATCTGCCGCCGTCAGGATTGGAACCTAGGACCTCTCGGTCAGAGGCGCTGCAGTGACATCAGTTGATGCACTGAGCTACCGCTCCCGGTAAAACAATGTTCATGTGAAAGGAGGACACTCGATAAGGAAAAAAAGCAAGCATCACACATTTCTTTTTATCAATACATAATTTAGACTAACTCACTCTATTTCTTTCTTTCTCATTTACGATTCAAGTGAAAGGATTGGTTCACAAAATGCGATGAAGCTGGTTTGAGCATCTCTTTTTCTTTTAGTCAATAGAGAGCGACACGATTATGCATGCGTGTGTCAGCGTTCAGAAAAATGATTTTCATGTTTTCTATTCCAAATTAAACATAAACGTTACAACGTAGCAAGATATTAGTCACGTGATAAAATAAATGTCAACAAAAGTTAAAATTTACTAAAAGGAGGATAATTAAAACACAAAGATGGGTAAGCGGGCAAATCACGTCATTGGAGGACTGTCTTCCTAAATAGAGGACGGTTGGCATCCTAGGGGTAGGCAGTCCCTGCTTCGCCTACCCCAAGGTGTCGCCACCTATTTCTCGTGAGGATGTTGATGCAGAGAGAAGTCTAATGAGAGGCTGAGTAGAAAGGTTTAAAGAAACTTCTTTTACACAGAAGAAAATAGAGCTCTCAAGCGAGGGCGATTTCATATACGGAGATTTCTGTCACTTCAAATCCGCGAAATTTAAAACTTGATGAAAGTCAATTTCCGCATACCTATCAAAAAACATATTATATATTCTGAATTTTTACGAACCCGGCGATCTTCATACTACTGCGACACGCAGCTTCACATGACAGCTTCCCTTGGGAAGAAAGTCACTCTACACTACGGCAGATGGTTGCATCCCTACTAGTAATTTAGAATATTTTAGATATTCGGAGCTTTGTTGTAGACGTGAAAATAGACCATGAACTTACCGTGTTCTTGATGGTTGATGAGAATGGAATCTCGCAGGCCCGGCAGCTTCTCCGCCATACTTTTGATGGTGGATTTGCCTGGATACCGCGTGCCATGCCTGTTCAACCACCATATCTGCAACGGCGTGCAATCTGCGAGGAGAGAACACAGAGCTTACGAAGAAAGAAGAAGTTGAAGAAAGGAATTTCCACTGGACTTTGGAAACTGGACCATCGAAGAAAACTCACTTTAGCTGAATTTTATGATTTCAAATTAAATTGTTTTGTTTTCATTAGTATACGTTTTGATGGTTACAAAAACTTGATTTTTACCTGAAGGTTTAAAGTTAATTCTGTAAAAATCATACTCATATCTGTTCCTGTATGTAATTTCATATTGGGAATGTTTGAGACACCATGAAATATTGATTTTTTTTGTTTTGTGATTCTAATACGAGTATTTATTTGGCTCACAAATATTAAAATACATTGTGAGATACTTTGTCAGAAAGTTCTGCGTTACTTTAACGTAAATTTACATTAAAGTAATTATCATCGACGAATATAAAATTTAAAGTACACTTGTGCATTAAGATACAAGAGTCTTATCTGAAATGAATGAATGATCTTGCTGGACTGGTGATTATGAGTACATAATGTGAATGATCACGAGGCAGAGGAAACGGGAGAACCTCTATATTAAATCCTTATTGATTTTAATTTTAGCTTTTAAATTTATTTATTTGTTTGTTTGTTTATTTATTTAGTCAAAACAGTAAAAAACTGTATGTGACGCATGGGGGAGAAAATCATCTCAATTTAATATTGTTCTACAAATATTTGAAGCTCCTTTTAATGTAGAAGGTATATTATCTTTCGCGTACATTAATAGTTTAATCTACATTAAATTTAATGTCATTTTTTTGACGGTGTACGTTTATCAAAAACGAATATAACATTTTCCACTTCAAAATGAAGAAAACTTTAAAAAGAAGGAAAAAAGTGTTTCTTCACTGCATGATCACATTCCCATCCCTGAAATTGAATCCGAAATGAGAGGAAATTGTTTTTTCGTGCCAGAAAGTAAATCTATTTTTCCATTTTGAGATGGACGTTGATGGTAGGAAAGTCCTGTCTAGCATAACGCCGTAAGTCCCACGTGGAGATAATTTTAAATGATTTTTGAATGTTTCTGCGTACGTGGTAGAATTTCTGCTCCGCGTCGTGGGTTGCGCACAAACTCGTAAGCTGTCTTCGATGCGAAGAAGAGGTACTTCTCAGCCTCGTCTTGATAGCAGAAGTCCGTGTCCCTGGCGAGCGCGCCCGCCAGCAGCGCTAGCGTCGCCGCCAGCGCAAGCAGCGCCGCGGTGTTGGTCGGCGAGGTAGCCATGGATGATCGAGATCACTTTTCAGAGACGTTTGCGACCCTGCAACAAAAGTGGATTGAGTGACTCCGTGCACGTCGACTGTTCAGTAGTCCCGTTAGTATAGTATTTTTTATCCCGAGAGGTAATGGTGTTCCTTTCCCGCGGAATGATGAGATCCGGCCCCGATCTAAACGTTTGCATGCAGGGAATTCCTCCTATACTTCTATTCTTCCCCGGCAGACCACTGCAGCGCCTCTGATCGGGAGGTCCTAGGTTCGAGTCCTGACGGCGGCAGGATTTTCGATACTAGCTTTTCAGCTGTGTCGAATTCAGTCGCTGTCTGAAGAATTCTAGCGGCCGGCTGCTCTGATCGGTAGTTTTCCGTGGTTTCTCCGATCAACACCAAGCGAATGCCGGAGCAGTACCCTACCAAACGGGCCACGAACCGCGCGCGATCGTTTCTTCCTCTTCCTTGTCCTATCCTCTCCCCTTACACACACACACTTACACTAATATGCTCTACACTACCACATATTCCGGCTGGGGCGGTGCCCCGCTCGTGGGAGAGTCCTGGTCAGGGGGAAACCCCACTAGCCGATGGTAGGTCGGCGCCGGATCTCGCCATCCAGCGGGAGGAGATGACCGCCATCTCCCGAGAAAAACATGCACTACTCTAACGGGACCAATGACCAAAGCAGTTGACGCGCCCGGAAACACGAAAAAAACAAACCAAACCAAACCAAACCAAACCCCGGCAGACCACCCTTCAAACTCGCTACTGCTCTCCCGACTTGTGTTGTAGTGTAGTTCATGCAAATGCAAGCATGAGTAAGGGGAGAGGATATAACAAGGAACAGGAAGGAAAGATCGCGTCCATGGTCCATTTGTTAAGGTACCGCTCCGGCGTTCGTCTGACATTGGTCGGAGAAAGCACGAAAAACTAATGATCAGAGCAACTACTAGAATTCTCCTTCAGACAGTAACTAAATTCGACCTGCTATATAATTAGTGCCAAAAATTCTGCCTCTGTCGGGAACCGCTCTCCAGGACATCCCGGTTCGAGTCTTGCCGCAGAGGCAGCGGCAACACTGGCTCAGCCAGTATGGGAACCCTTGAAAACGAACTTTTTCTTTTCTTGTACACCGTTTCTTGTTATTCCAAATTATCTGTGCACAATTAAACGCATGGAACGCGATTAATATCTTTGATAATTTCCCTGGGTAGATCACTCTTTTGTTTGCGTGGAAAACCACTCTACGACGCGGTCGATTATTATCTATCATCTCGCGTCCCCGAATCAATTGCCTTTGTGTTAGTATTTAGACTGTGTGGCTGATGTACGATGTAGCTCTATGCCTACATACAAAGTAATGTCGAATGTAAAATGATTTGAATTTTCGATGCGACAATGTACGCTTCCTCGATTTCTGAAAATATAAATTTTGTATAATATCATTCTTAGAGAAATAAAATTTCCTCTTTAGAAACTTGGTATATTCGTAACTGAATTTCAACTATCGAAGAAATTGACAAAATACTGAACTCTTAACAGAATAGTGCGCCCCAAAATGAAGCGAAGTTGTCATTTTTCACGGCATAGTGTAGTCTAGAAATTCCGGTTATGCTTTAGAAGTACAGTGCATATATTCTGGCGCTGCCAACATCCCTAGAGGCCGGCAAGTCTTCAGGTAGGCAGTGTTTCAATGGAGTATGCGTGTTAACAAGCCAAGATCTAGCTGTCGAATTTAATTTGCCGGGGCGGATGTGAAACGATCACGCCTAGACTCGATCGTGTATAGACTGATCTGAATCAGGCAGCCTCTTCGTGCCATAATCAGTTCGAAATACTGAAAAAAAAATTAAAGCTATCGGTTAACCTGTGTATCAGAGAGGCATACTAGGGTGCGAAAATCTACATTTAGAATAAATAAATCCTGTGAAATTAATCAGAAAAGGTAAAGAGAATTACAAAATCTCATGAGTAAATCTGCGAAAGTGCATGCTCGATGGTAAATCACATTCCAAAGTCACTTTTTGAAAATAGAAACGACTTTATAATTCTCACAACCGGCGAGTTATGCAGTATCAACATTTTCATTCCTGATATTAGATACAGAATAATCGCGAGTATACAGTAATTTTTCATAGGGCTTTTGTGCAGAAAAGGCATTAGAAAATAAATCTCGTTTCTTATTTGTACCTTATTTAAGCATTTAGAGTTTTAAAAAAATAATGAAATAATAACAGTATGGGGAAATTCGTCATGGCCAATTCCTCTAACAACACACCTAATATTACCCGTCAATGAGCCTGCACCTAAATGTCAGTCGACGTGTATCCGAACATGGAACAAAAATAAATGAGCAAAGCTGACATTTCTTACTGAATAGAGAGAAACTATTGTAATACTGCGCGAAAAAACGGAGAATTTTGGGTAGAAAAACTCTTAATACAAAGCCCAGGTAACGAAAAAGTGGATAAATCTAGTTGCTAAGTTTAGAAAAAAAATCCTTTAACACACGATATAGTCAGAATCCATGTTTTGTAAATCATTGATGCGGAAAAATCGAATGACCGCAAAACGTCTGTCCAACGTACTGAGAACAACGCTAGCAGCAGCTAAAATGCTTAGAAGATTTTCTCCAAAATGCATATTATTAAATCGTTCTGACTGATGTCGCGGCTTCTTGAATTTGAAACCGGTATTTCAAGTTCGGAGGATACTTTACATCAAGCCCCTGGGACAATTTCCAATTTTTTAAAAAATTGTTCCATTGTTTTTAAATTAAATTTAGTTGTTGGATAATGTAAACGTCGTTTAAGAGAATAGTGCAGGTCTCATGTTCGTTGAAAACGCTGATTTTTCGAAATTTGCATAAGTTCGATTTTTTAGTCTTCTTACAACTAAAATATTAACGATAGAGATTTTTTCTTAATAAACTCTGTTCCTTAAAGATATTTTTTGAAATAAGATTATGTAAAAGTTTTCGAAAATTTGAGTACTTTTCGCGTAATTTTGCGTAAAAGTAGGAGCGAGTGCTGTTTTAGCTACACTAGTTTGTCTCCCGAGTTCTATCCGAGTCTCATGTTGAACATAAACATGATATCATGAAACATGATACAAAGTTACAAGCAGTATTGTAAAAAAACAAGAGAGTCAATGGCATGTTATCAATTGTCAATTCATTACTAAATGGAAATTATTAACGTAATATAATATTCTACCCTATGTGACAATGTGTAGTTTACATGACTGGAGTAATCTTTTTATAATTTAACATGTTTTTAAAAAATATATTAATCAAGTACAATCTGACATACCCGACAGTAAAAATAATACTTTGACATCATAATGCTTGCTGTGTATGTTACTATCAAATTTCAAAAGAGAAATTGGAGGGAAATGTGGGTTATGTCTGTGGCAAGAGAGAAATTGAGATTTACAAACATATATAAATGTAATTATGTGAAGTTGCAAGTAAGTGCAACATTTCTTTTATTGCTTCTTCGGAGTAAGAAAATTTCTCCGACGATGAAACGTGAGAACCGGCGCCGGTCGATATGTCGCGTGTCGATGTTTTCCCTCTCCGGGTATCTCCTTCACGAGGCTCCACCCCGCCCAGGACAAAGTTCCCCACATAACTGGTAGTATAGTGCATTATGTGTGCACGTGTGTCCGTATGCACGTGTGTCTGTATCTGTGTTTGTGTAAGTGGATAGGAGGGGACCAGGATGTGGAAGGAAAATTCTCATGCGGCCCGTGACTCCATTGTTAGGTTTCTGCTCTGGCATTTGCCTGATCCTGATCGGAATTTCGCTTTCGTTGATCGATCAAATACGTTCAAATCATTAAGAAGCTATGATTGAGCAAACGGAAGACATTACAAAATTTCTGTCGAGTCTTCTAGATAGGTATTTTTTAATATTTCATGCTCACTTTGCTTTGTTTGCCATAAAACGAGATTTTTGGGAAAGATACTATCTTTTTGCTTCTTTGATGAAGTATCGGAAGATGTCATGTCCATATCAGCAATGTTTAAATTCGAAAATGACATGAAATCTCCTGACATGAATTAGGTTGACAACAAGATTTAAGATTATGTTAGGAGAAATCCAACTAAATAATTCATGTTTAATGAACGGCACATTACCGAAAATCTTCAATTTGTGTAGCAAACCAGTAAATCTTTGCCGTGGCGAATACAAGCCATTTAACTCACCAAACTCTAACCAAGAAAGAATGGATTTCATTAATATACATCGAATTATCTGTGAGAGTCGCCTGAAATTTCTGTAACGATCAATTTATAATATTAATGTGTACTATTTCACGTGCTTGTATACGTACGTGTATATACGGAGTAATGTACGTAGTATAGAGAGTTATGTAATGCGGCGGAAAATCGATTTCGAGATTTCAACGGAAATACACGTTCTGGAGTCCCCTGATACCAAAAAAGTGTTTTTTTAAACGTCCGTCCGTCCGTCCGTCGTGCGTGCGTGCGTGCGTGCGTCCGTCCGTCCGTGCGTGCGTGCGTGCGTCCGTCCGTCGTCCGTCGTCCGTCCGTCCGTGCGTGCGTGCGTCAACCGTGCATGCGTGCGTGCGTCTGTCCGTCCATCTCTTTCCGTATATATGTGTAATTCTGTATAATATACGTATATAATACACAATCAACAACACAATAAACATCGGTTAAGAATAACCAGAGGTCACCTGGCCAGAGACCTCTTGACAAAATTGCAGCCTATAAGTTGACTCACCTTATTCATGGTGCCTTCAGGCTCAATGCTATGAGATTTGTTCATAGGAATTTTAGTTACTTTTTTTTTCTTTTTTCTTTGAAAGAATGCTTTTGAGAAGTGAGTTAAGGAATATGGAGAAAGTATTTTGAGTATCGACATGTTATCAGCCTGAATGATGTAGTTGCTCCAAGATGAATATTTTGTATACTTCCTAATTAAAGTTAATTGTACGAAAAGAAACTCTATCCCTTTTTCATTCCACGAATCGTACATGCGCGAATGTAATTAATGTTTATTTCGGATGAGACTTTTCAGATATTAACCCTCAGGATGTAACGTTTTTCCAAGATGTCATTTTCAATGCCCTCATTCACCGGCATCGCAATATATGTTCAATAAAGATCGACTCACTGGCGTGCAGTTCCGCCTAATCACTCAGGAATTATTTTTCTTTGCTTACGTTTTGTTCACGTATTGTGTAAACATTTAAGTTCTGCACCGTTTATGAGTGAATTGTGGTTCAGTCTAATTTATACATTTTGCTTGGCCTGTTGACTGTCCTTTGTTCGTCCCTTGGGTTCCGATTAGTCAAAATTAACCCTTGACCCATGTCTCGCGGACAGAGCGTCGCCTGACACCAGATGCAAAGACAGGACGTTGATGCGGGCCGTGTGATATTTGAGAGTCTGTAGGCAGGGACTGAACACAGTGACGTCTTGTGTACATGTTTCATAAGGCGGCGTATGTTTGACGTAGTATTTTTCATCTCACCAATATTTATTGTTTTAAAATAGTTGAAACATTATTCTTAGCATTCCGATAAAAATAATGTTTTGCTGAGTGTGTAATGCATATATTAAAAATATAATATTCTATTAGCCTATTTAAAATAAATACAAATATGAGACAAATAAAAACAAAAACAAATTTAAAAACAGGTTATATTTGGACTTTTCCCCCTCTGCACTCCAATCCCTTCCTCTCGCTTCGCTACACTTCACTGGATGTTTCCTCGCTACTCCAAAGTGTCGCCGACGCTTTAAACTGTTTTAAAAATATTTTCATACGTTGAAAATTCAGTTGCTGTTCCAAATTTTCATACGTGAGGCATCAGTTGATGTCACTGCAATGCCTCTGACCGGGAGGTCCTAGATTTCGAGTCCCGACGATAGCAGGACTTTGAAAACTTGCTAGATAGCAATGTCGAATCCAGCCGCTGTCTGGAGGAGAATTCAAGCGGCCGGCTGCTCTGATAGGTAGTATTCCTTGGTTTCTCCGATTAACACCAGGAGAGTGCCGGAACAGTTCCCTAACTAACGGGCCGCGGAACGCGCGCGATCTTTCCTTCTTCTTCCTAGTTCTACCACTACCTACACACACACGTGCATGCACTCACTACTAGAGATGGGTGATTATTAAAGAATAATTGATTAATATCTAATGTCCCTGCGCTGCAGGGAGCCTGTGGCGTGGCGTGGCGTGGCGCGGCGTGGCGCGGCGCGGCGCGGCGCGGCGCGGCGTGGCGCGGGCTGGCGTGCGTGGCGTGGCGTGGCGTGGCGTGGCGTGGCGTGGCGTGGCGTGGCGTGGTGGCGTGGCGTGGCGTGGCGTGGCGTGGCGTGGCGTGGTGGCGTGGCGTGGCGTGGCGTGGCGTGGCGTGGCGTGGCGTGGCGTGGCGTGGCGTGGCGTGGCGTGGCGTGGCGTGGCGTGGCGTGGCGTGGCGTGGCGTGGCGTGCGTGGCGTGGCGTGGCGTGGCGTGGCGTGGCGGTGGCGTGGCGTGGCGTGGCGTGGCGTGCGTGGCGTGGCGTGGCGTGGCGTGGCGTGGCGTGGCGTGGCGTGGCGTGGCGTGGCGTGGCGTGGCGTGGCGTGGCGTGGCGTGGCGTGTGCGTGGCGTGGCGTGCGGGCGTGGCGTGGCGGCGTGGCGTGGCGTGGCGTGGCGTGGCGTGGCGTGGCGTGGCGTGGCGTGGCGTGGCGTGCGTGGCGTGGCGTGGCGTGGCTGGCGTGGCGTGGCGTGGCGTGGCGTGGCGTGGCGTGGCGTGGCGTGGCGTGGCGTGGCGTGGCGTGGCGTGGCGTGGCGTGGCGTGGCGTGGCGTGGCGTGGCGTGGCGTGGCGTGGCGTGGCGTGGCGTGGCGTGGCGTGGCGTGGCGTGGCGTGGCGTGGCGTGGCGTGGCGTGGCGTGGCGTGGCGTGGCGTGGCGTGGCGTGGCGTGGCGTGGCGTGGCGTGGCGTGGCGTGGCGTGGCGTGGCGTGGCGTGGCGTGGCGTGGCGTGGCGTGGCGTGGCGTGGCTGGCGTGGCGTGGCGTGGCGTGGCGTGGCGGCGTGGCGTGGCGTGGCGTGGCGTGGCGTGGCGTGGCGGGCGTGGCGGGCGGGGGGGGCGTGGCGTGGCGTGGGGGGGGGGGAGGGGCGGCAGGGGAAGAGTGCCAGCTGACGCACGCAGCGCCGCCGGCGGCGGCTTCTTCGCGGAAGCCCTTCCGTCATTGAGCTCGTTCACTTGTCTCCTCCGCGTCCCCGCCTCCGCCTCCGCCTCCGCCTATGCTTTCGCGCTGCCCGCTATTCCGTACCACTTGCCGCGCCCTCACCGCACAGTAACGCTTTTAAACAGATAGGGCGTTTTGCGGGACGTTTGGGGGATTTTTGGTTTTTGTGATGATTTGACTCTTGAGTCTGTTGAAGATGCCAGTGGATAATTTATGCATGATTCCGTCATACTAATATTAATAAAGATTTTTGAATAGTTAGTTATCTCTGTTTATTCTGCTCCCTATGCAGCTCTGCCAATCTTACCTCTGAGTATTATCTTAAAGAAAAAGTTACTTTCTTATTTCACTAATTTTATGACCGAAAATTGAGATAATATTGTTGAGGTGAATCCTAAACTGTTTACTCGCCACTATAATATATGTAGAAAAAGTAACAAATGGAAGTGTTTATGTTGACAGGTGCGGTAGTCTGGGGATCATCGACAAGAGCGGAGAAAATGCGCTGATAGGTTTTCGCTGTTACTACGAGTATCACAGCTGTGAATTTAATGCTGAAAAACGGATTAGCTATTGCTTGAGTTGGGAGTCCGTTGTGGTAGATGCGGCATAAAAATTACCACTCAGTTTTCTTTGGAGTAAATTGCGATATACATAAGAAATTACAACACCGTGTTAAATATACGAGGGGAATCCAGGAAATAGCGACCGTTCGCTCATACCCCCCGGGCAGGTGGCTCCCTTTCCTTGTTTGACGGTCAACTGGCCTCCTTTACTCGTAATCATGTTTCCTTTATCCTTTACACTTTCCTTTATCCTTTACACTTTCCTTATCCTTTACACTTTCCTTTATCCTTTACTAATCCTTTACACGTAATAATGTTGTGAGTGCTGGCTGCAACAAGTCGCCATTGTGCATTTTATGTTACTTCAAAATTAACGACGTGATTGATAATCCCGCCGACTGTGAGGTGAGGAGTGTGATTCGATTTTTTAATGCCCGACATTTGAAACCTGCAGAAATTTACCGGCAATTGAAAGAAGAGTATGGTAATACTGTAATGAATGAAAGAAATGTGAGAAAATGGTGCGAAATGTTCAACAATGGGCGAACAAATGTCCACGATGAAACTCGACCCCGACGCCCATTACTCATCACAGAAGACCTAAAGACTAAAGTGAACGACAGAATCTTGCAAGACAGGCGCACATCACTCGACGAATTGCATATTGCCTTTCCTGACATTTCTCGTTCTTTGCTTGGTGGAATTGTGTCGCAACATCTTGGCTACCACAAAATCTGTGCACGATGGGTTCCATGTCAACTGGGTGACCAACACAAAACTCAGAGAATTGCTGCAAGTTCATTGACATTCTTGATGCGATATCACACAGATGGAGACGCCTTTCTTCATCAAAGTGTGACTGGTGATGAGACCTGGGTGTCTTACAACACCCCAGAGACCAAACGCCAATCACGTGAGTGGCATCATCCCTCATCACCCAAGAAACCGAGAAAATTCAAACAGACTCTCAACACAAAAAGTCATGGCTACTTTCTTTTGGGATAGCAAAGGTGTTCTTTTGCTAGATTTCATGCCAAAAGACACTATGATCAATGCAAATCGTTATTGTGAGGATTTACGAAAACTACGGCGAGCCATCCAAAACAAGAGGCGAGGAATGCTTTCGAGAGGATTTGTGCTTCTTCACGACAACGCCCGCCCGCACACTGCTGCTTCAACTCGAGAATTGCTGGATCAATTCGGTTGGGAAATCTTTGATCATCCGCCCTATAGTCCAGACCTTGCTCCTAGCGATTTTTACCGTTTCACTAAGCTCAAAGACTTTCTGGGTGGTACGCGTTTTGGAAGTGATGAACAGTTGAATAAGACAGTGAACACCTGGCTTAATGCAATGGCGGCAGAGCAGTACAACACAGGAATTCTAAAGCAAGTGAACAGATACGACAAATGTTTAAATGTAGGTGGTGATTATGTAGAGAAGTAAAGGAAGCTTCAGTTATGTAACAGACTTTGTTTTTTCAAATAATTTTTTAAATTATTACATCAAAACGGTCGTTATTTCCTGGATCCCCCTCGTAGATGTTAGGTTGCATTCGTCACGAATCTCTTCATTCTTCAACACAAAAGTAAATAATTACATTGTCATGACTCTTATTTAGTGTTCTGGAAAATGAAATGTTAGCTCCGATAACATGCACATACCAATTTCACCATTACTTTGCCTACACTTGCTTGTTCGACAACCTGCACTTGTGGAGATGCGCTTTCAATCCCGGATGGCTCTGCTCCCGCAATCGCATTGCCAGCGCACCGACTCTGGTCCATTGTCTAACGATTCTCTCTCGCCGTTCCTCATTGCTTCAGCACACAAGCACCACAGAGCAGATTGCGCCACTCGCAAGGTCGCTTGGCGTCGGTTCACCATTGCAAGTAGCAATCGCTCTCTCGTGCTGAGTCTCGAACTAGCATTGCCGTGGTCTCTGCAGCCACTCTAACCGGAAGGTGCTAAAGCGTGAGAACCCACAGTGGCGGGTTTTCGACACTAGTCAGATAGCTAGGTCGAATTCATCCGCCACCCGGAGGAGAGTTCTAGCGGTCTGCTGCTCTGATCGATAGTTTTTCTAGTTTCTCCGAGGTGAATGTTGGAGGAGTACCTTAGAAACGGGCCACGGAATGTGCGCGATTTTGCCTTCCTATATTTCTTCTTACACCTACCCGCTCTACACTACGACCAACTCGGGAGGCCAGTCGGAAAGAGAGCTTAGAGCTTCCTCCCGTTGGGCCGATGTCACGATGTGAGGGAGATGCTGCAAGGGGAACAACCTCTCATGCCGGCGAGTAGGGAGATCCCAGATTCGAGTCCTGACGGTTGCAGGATTTTCAATACTGACTAGTCAACTAGGTCGAATTCAGTCCCTGTCTGGAAGAGAATTTCAGCGTCCGGCTGCTCTGATCGGTAGTTTTCCATGCTTTCTTCGATCAAGACCACTCGAAGTAGTTTCCTAACCAACGGATCACGATCCTCGCGCGATCATTCCTCCCCGTCCTTGTCCTATCCTCACCCCTTACTTACACACACTAACACTAACATGTGCTACACTACCACACATGCCGGGAGATCGGTCGGGAGCTTGGAGCTTGTCTGGCTGGTAGGAGATACCTGGTTGTGGGAAACCCCGCTAGCCGACGGTAGGTGGGGGCCGGATCTCGCCATCCTGCGGGGGAAGGCCATTATATCTCCTGAGGGAAAATATGCACTACAATAGCTGGACTAATGACATAAGCTGTTGACGCGCCCGAAATCACTAACAATCAATCAATCCGACGAGTAGGTCGGCACCTGATCTCACCATGCGGAAAGGGAAATACCACCATCTCCTTGGACAAAGCGTTCACTACATTAACGAGACTAGAGGTTAGATTTTAATCCCTTTAAAAATCTTGGAATATGCTTTTAAAATATGCATTTATGACCTAAAAGTTTTGAAATATGCACTTTAATATGCAATGAAAATTATCAATATTTAATTTCCTCTATAAGTCTTTCGTGATAAAATTCAGGAGAAGCATGCTTGAAATGAAAAGATATATTTTTGTGCGAATATAATATAATCTACCCTACTTCGCAAGAGAAATAATTGAAGTAAATATTCACCTTGGTGAAGTACATTGTATTTCTTCTGGCTGCTATAGAAAATGTGTCATCAATAAATATCCTACATTTGCAGAAGTATTGTATCATCTATAAAAAACAACATCAAAAAACGCGAACTTCGACAAGCTCTTTCGAATCAATGAACGCTCATAAATAAATAGATTCTATGAAAATATGTAATATTTTGTAGATTAAGTCTCTACTTTAACGAAATATACCAAATATGCGCCTATAATTTCACTAACATGCTCCAACAGGAAAAATCTACCAAATATTGTAAGTAACATATTAATCTGTATAGCATCATATTCTAACCAAATGTCAAGAAATTTCACTAAGCTATGCACTGAACCAACGGGTAAAAAATGCAAAATCATAAAGTCCGCTCTCTATTAATGACCATAGCAGTTGTGTCCTGAAACAATCAATCAACCGTTAATTCACTACTCGCGCGTTAAATCCCGCCTTCATGATTTCAGGATATCTACATTACAGTATATAAGTAAATTTAGTGTGGAACACGGAAAATGATCACCAGAAATGCTGCGACGTACTGACTTTCAACGTCTTGGAGGTACGTGTTGATTAGACTTAAATTATGAAAAAGTCCAGAAAATGAATTTAAAAACAAATTCCTTGATATTCCCATATACTTTCATATTAATGGCTGCTAATGTTCAATTCAACATACATTTTATAACAATTATTTCATTAAGAATAATAATTAATCCATTTATTCCGTTGCTTCAAAGGCTCTAATAATAATTTCTCCTTACAGGAAGAACATTATGTTCAGTAACTTGTCGAATATTACATTTGGTTGTTTACTTATGCCATTTGATTGTAAAAGCAGATTACACGACGTGGGGATCCAGAGCGCTTCACCCCAAAAGCACATTGCAGACTGTATGTTTGAACTCGTCCATGCTTAGAAAGATTTCTCTCAACAATGATGGATTTAGAGGGAGACTATCACACCCCAAAACCTACATTTTCTGTAATTTCACTCAATATATTCAAAACAATTATCATATATTGATCCAAAGAAGAATTCTTATTATGAATATATATTTGATTTCAAACAAAAGATATATACGAAATATTTTCTGTATCCGCCTTTATCAATGTACTTTAACATGCGAATATTTCATAAAACTTATTAACATTCCAAATGCAAAGTGCAAACAAATAAAATTTCAATTTTTGAAAACGGACAGTAGTAAGCATAAATATTCGTTATAATTACAGGGAAAGAATAACCGTGATATATTGATTGAAGAATTTCTAAGAGCTAAGTTTTATCATAGAGCTGAAAGTACTTAATTCACGCAGTTATCTACTTATAACTACGGATATATGTACTACGTAAATAATGAATTCGTCTAAATATACTTCATGAATAAGATCTATACAAATCTCCTACTTGGATCATTGAAAGAAATATTTACCGAGAATGGTGGTGACATATATAATTGGTTTTCTTAACGGGTACTTTAGATCACTTTAGCATCTGCAGTATAAATCTTGTAGCAGCAAAAACGCAAATTTGTTATGCATTCGCTTACATAGTGTTGTCAGAGTTGAAAGAACAGGGCAACAGTCGTATTTCAAAAATTGTAAGATTGAATTGTAATTGATTCTAATGTCTCTCCTTAATGGAAAACTGCGATGTAATGAATGTCCGAGAAGAAAATCATATTTGACAGTAAACGTCTGGATATGCCACATGTCATTATATCAAGTAATGAATGTTCAACAGCTGTGCACGTTATGCAAGATGTAGTAAATATATTTCAACGCTACTGTGACTATCTGAGAGGAGTAATCTTCCGCGATTTTAACCATTTTGTTATTTTAACCATTTTATTAAATAAGCTGCCTCTGTAGTTCGCGATGTGGTACATTTATACATAACTAGCAAAATACCCAGCGTTGCCCGGGCTTTGTTCACATCCAGTCATTGTGAAAAAGGAAAAGTATTAATTTTATATAAATCACGATGTTAAAAATTATGTTTGATGTTTACATTAAAAACAGTACATTGCTTTTAGATTAGAATTTTTTAACTTACGTACTAATACTGGCCTCTAGCGAATTAATAAGGTACCAGTTCTGCTGTAGGCGCTACTGGCCTCTGGTGGAATATATTAGGAACAAATCAGCTCTTATTGACAGTAGAAAAATAATGATCGTAAAACATCTACCAACATATTTAAATTATTTATTTTCCGCATTTTTGTTATATTAATCTTAACCAAACATTGCAAGGTCACTGTGACAATTCTGAAAGATCATTTATACATTTCCTGCGTTACTACTGCCGATGTCGGTTACAAGTCGTTGAATTCGCTTTTATTAGAATAGATTAGAATACAATACCATCTGCTCTTCCATTTTTGAAATTTATTTATCTCTGCTCGTTTGCTAGTTAATTGTCTTTCGAGATTTTTAACAATAGAATTTATACTAAATAGCGTTTCAAGCGTATTTTAAATCATGGTGGAATATCAGCATATATACTACTTATATACCTGCATACATCTAATATTTTGTAGGTATCGCTTCGACAATAACTAAGTATAGTAAGTGAAAATGCCAAAACCAAACATTAGTACCCATTTTATTCTGCATGAGTTCAATGCATTATATTTTCTCTAATTATGATCAGGGTTAATTATTATAGTTCTTAATAAATGTAATATAAACGTCTCAAGATTGTAATATCTTAATGAAGGTATACATACATTAATGTGTAATGAATAAGGCTCTCATTCATTGTGAAACGAGATACGAGTATATCTATGTATTGTATAGGGAGATAGGTATGCGGGTACGGACATTTGTGTCCAATAACAGGTATTTATATCCAAGAAATGGAGATATACACATTTTAATTCTCATAATGAGGTCTTTTTGTAGGATTTTTATCTAATTAAACTGAAATATGTTGCGTCGTTTCAGAGGAATGGCCAACGTTCAAAAATAGGCGCATCACGTTAGCTCAATTCTGAACAAAACTATCAGCCACTTCTAAACGAAGGCCCTCTCCAGTTCGAGATGTTTCGCTAATCGAATATTAATCAGTTTTTAATCATATCATTCTTATGATGAGTGAAGAGACTCGAGAAGATTGTGCTCAAGTTTTTGATTGTATTTCTTTGAAATAGCGGGCGGCATCTTATTGTCTTAGTGTTCGATATCTTTGTGTGTGGCTTTGGGTTTGAAGAAGCGAAGGCGATACTTGGAGTGCATGCCGAATGTGAGGGGAGGTCATAGTTCCACTCCTAACCTCCTATTAATTAAAATTTCAAGTTTTGAAGGGTTATAATATGTCAGAGCAGATGTCGAGTAAGTTACATTGTTAAAATATAGAGGATTTTAATTTGGGGGGGGGGTGAGAGTTAGCAATGGGTAAGCTTAGAACTATAATTGTCAGTTTCATAAAAACGTTATGTGGACTTCCTTTCTGGCTTACCGAATTTTCCCCTATGACTATTATGTTTTTAAAAAATACAAGCAAGAAATGAAACATCCCCATTTCTCTTAATAAAATGTTTAATTCATTGATGTTAGGGGAAACACTCGAAATAAACTTTCATCTTCAAAATGCCGTGCAAAGCAATAGTTTCAAAACCAAACAGACTACGCTGGACGAACATTCATCTTATTTGATGAATTCATAAAACGTAGCTGCACATCATAAAAATGTTAATATCCTCTGAAACTTAATTATATGCATATTTCTGTACTTGTGCTCACGCAGACCATCTTACCGACTTCCTCGTAGTAAAGAAATTTCACGTGCATTCAGAAACTACATTGGAATAATTTTTATCTGATAAGATTCCATACATGGGAACACCCTCACAAACACTTATGGACATGCTCATACGTTCGACATTTTTATTTTATAAAAATTGAACCGCAGAGGTGCACTTTAGCCTCTTCATGATGAAGCTTCGATTTCCTGTTTTTAGAGCGTCCTGCCCACGTTTTTTGGCAACGGAAGACAGGAATTCATACTTATAAATCATTGAAAGGGAAACGTTTTTTCAAAAAAAAGGGAACTGGCCCATCGATTTTATTGACACAAGGCTGACAATGGAAAATGCAAAATTGCATGTCAAACATTTTCATGTTGTAAACAAGTTAGTTTACGTGGCATCGTTACGGGAATGGCAAGAAAGTGATGCAGCTTCAGAGAGGACGAAAAAAGAAATTTTAAATTTCTCAGAGCGCTGCATAAACAACGGTAAACTCCCGTTTCCTCTTTCTTCATTTACGTAACCTAGAAACTAGTCTTATTGGTCTCTAGTTGCAATACATTTCCGATCAATCGGGTATTTGATCAACGAATTCGTTGGAGCATGCTTCATTCTCCAAGGTCACGGCTTATCGCGTCTCCTATCACTACTATCTCTCCATCTCCTTATTCTACATGGCCTTAGATTAACGCACCCACCCCAGCGATTTCCTTTTTTCTCTTCCCCCCTTCCCTCTTTATTGGGGCTCTGCCGTGAATGTGGGCCTTGCCTTGCACAAGATGCGCACGTGCCATTTATCGTTGATTGGTCGGACACTCATCTTGCGCTGGTGTTCCGCAGGGACATAAAACCTCTTTATTGCGCCTGGACGCGGAGCAGTGCGCCAGTGCTCGATAAGTTGTGATCTCAAGGGTGATTAAGAGCTTACGTTTAATTAGTGCATACATTGTTGTTTTTAAACTTTCATTACATTGTAGGAGTCTTTTTGGCCCTTCACAACAATTCGTTCGTTGGACAAAATCACAATTCGCCGCTTAGTTCGAGAGTTATGAGAGCGGAAGTAAATCTGGAAGTTCGTAGTAGGAACTATGACTTTCCTCTTTTCGCGAATTCGAAACAATTGAGAGGGCAGCTTATTAACGGAACTTTAAAAATGTTTCTTCTTCGCCGTATTGTGTACTATTCAAAGAAAAGTACACTACTAAAGGTGAAAAAGGATTCAACGACAGTATAATGAAACGCACACCGTAAGCGATGTAATGACAACACTAAAGACAGTAAAAAACTAATGTTACGTAAAAATTATGTGCCGGTAAAACAGTGGACACAGTATTGAGGAAATTGTGCACTGTTCTCTTATACTTGATGCTAATTCAGTAAGAAAAGCAACGAATCGGAGAAAAATCCTATACGTATTTTTTTCAAATACTAAGTGGGAAGTTTATCGTAAAATAAAATAGTTATTTTTTCCTTAATCTAAACATTATTTACTTTTCGTCACTCAATTTTTCAAGATGCGTTTCAATTCTTGGGTCGGAGAATTTTCAAGACCATTTGGGATATAAAGGAAAAGAGTCGTGCAAGTGCACAAGTCCATAGCAAGTACAAGCACATAGCTACCCCATACATTCACGCAAAATTATGCGACAAGTACTCAAAGTTTCGAAAAATTGTAGATGACCTAATTTCAAAACCTATATTTAAGCAAAAGATTTCATTAAGAGAAAAAAATCTGTCTTCATAATTGTACATGTAGGAAAACACCAAATTTTGAATTTTTGCAATTTTCGAAATGTCAGAGTTTTCGACGAACATGAGACCTGCACCATTGTCTTAAACGTTCTTCACACTATCCGAGACAAAAAAATAATAAAAAACGATGGAACCATTTTTTTGTAAATTTTGAAAATGTCACAGAGGTAAAATACACCCAAAAATTAAAACTATCGGTTACAAATTCAAGAGGCCACAACATCAACCAGATCGACATGGAGATTGAGAGGGATCGAGAAGGATCAATTTGGGAGAAAATCGGCTGAACGGCTTAGCAGCTAGTGTCGTTCACGGACGGAGGACGGATGGACGGACTGACTGACAGACGGACGTTTTCCCATCATTCGATTTTCCGGTATCAAGGACCCACAAAACATGGATTCTAGCTACCATGTTAGAGGATTTTTTTCTAAATTGAGCAATTTTATTTATCCACTCTTTAATTACCAGAGTCTTAAAATAAGAGTCTTTCTGACAAAAGCTCGCCTTTTTTACGCAGCATTACACAACTTCTTCTCTACTGCTTAAGCGGTAGCGAGAAAGTAAACCTGAATATGCAAATGAAAACACGCTGTTTGCTTTAGTTAGTGTCCAAGATAAAAAATTCCCCACAAGATTTCGATCTCGCACCCAATTTGAAGGTTTTCTTCAAACATCCCCTCCCTCCCCCTCTCCATCTCCCCTGCATCCCTCCAATGAAAAGATAAATTTGCCGAAAAGCAAGATATTTCGAGATCTAGAGCAGAAAACTAATTGTTAAAATGACATAAAATTATGTTTCGGAGAGTGAAGATTGTTCTCAGACGAATTTGAAGATGGTTCAGGCGATCGGGAGAGCGTTTTTAACAAAAACTGACACTTTTTTCTTTTCTGTAAAATGTGTGTTTTTGAGCTCGAATGTTGTAATCCAAATTTTAGAAGTACTACATTATGTTATTTATATTGATCATAATACAGATAACACATTTTTAAAAAATATTTAAAGGTGTGAAAGCTACCCTTTCGAGACAATTTTATTATTCTCTTGGTTACAGCTTTAAAATATTGATGTGCGTTTCTCGTCCTCATTTCATAAGGAGGCGAATCCTCAGAGGAATATTTGTCTATGGTGAATCCTTTTATTAAACGAGGATGTTTGCGACGTAGCGTCCGACGCAATGTGAGAAGGCAATTGAAAAGTTTGGCATAGCGTACACCCGGAAAAATGTTGTACTGCAGGAAAAGTACAACCTTTGTTCGCCGTCATTCTTAATTTAATGAAGAAGAGAAGTCATCCAGAAACATGGACAAGAATTGTATTGATGAAGTAGAAGATTCCACACCTGCTCCTAATTTAATTGTAAAGTTGCAGCAAGGTTTATAAATGGCGCAACTTCACTTAACATTAATCCAGATGTCTAAGGAAAATAAAGATGTGGACGACTCAAAGCTTGAGCTAGTCACCAATTTCTTGCTGGACATCAGTCAGTGATGTCGGACATACTTTAATTATTTTTATTTGAAATACTAAATTAGTGTTGGAATGCAAAATAAGAAGTCGTTCATAATCATGAATTATTAGAGCGTTTGTCCTTTGCTAAGTAACATTTGTGATTGTGTTATCTAGTACATCCGCCATCTGCTCTGCAGATAACATCGGTTGGTCATTCACATCGCAAATCTGAGCCTGTCTCACAGTCAGCCGTATTATTCCGTCCCGGCATGAATGCGTTTTCTTTCTGCAGAGGGAAGGACCTTAGAACAAATCAGAAGAAGAATTTAGATGAATCAGTTGATAGTTTCTGAAGAAACTCTTAATGGTCAACGGACGCTCCTCTTCTTGTTCAAAGTTCTTGTGGATGATCACGCAGGTACAAATTCTTTGTGCGATCATCTTCAAACATTTCGTGACTACGCCAGTGAGAGATCTTGATTTTTGAACCACGTAGATAAAGACGATGACTCAAATATTGTGCTCCGATGAAACTGCGTACAAACATCCGTTCTGGAAAACACATTCCCCGCGGTCTGGTGAAATCATTCAAGCTGTCGAACGCAAATCACATGTTCTCATTAAGCAAGTGATAAAGTAAAATATTTTAAAATAATTTTACTCTGATTTTTAAGTACCAACTTTTTCACTGAATAAAAATAATCCCAGTTGGTGAGAACATTTTAAAATTCTGAATTAGCTTGTATTTACTCATTTTGGTGGTTCAAGCCCGATAGAAGTGTGAGTTTTAAAGGGCGAAAAAATCTTCGTTTGCCTTCATTAGTTAGTTAGTTAGTTAATGCCTTATTTTACGTGGCGAGACTCGGGCCATCAGGCCCGCTCTTCCGTCTAACCACGCAAATTTCGCTTCGCTCCTTTCACCACCTAGCGGAGAAAGGAGGTATTATCTTGGGCGACGAAACAGGCGGATCTCAATTTTGCTCACAGGCTTATTTTAGGCTTGAGGATCGTTTACATGCAGTAAATCTACTACATGGAACAGCCGACTTTACTTTCCCTCCGAAGGAAGGCGTACGAAGGATTTTTTCGCCCTTAAAAATCCACGGCTTAGATCGGGTTTGAACCCGCAAACTCGTGTTCCTTCAGAGGGTAAGTAAATCCGACTGTCCCATGTAGTAGATTTAGATGTCAAAGATCCTCAAGTCGAAAAGCAGCATTCGAACTAAATTCAAATCGCCTGTTTCGTCGCCCGAGTGATACTTTCTTTCTCCACTAGACGGCGAAAGGAGCGTAGCGAAATTTGCGTGGTCAGACGGAAGAAGGTCTGAGGGCCTGAGTTTCGCCAAGCAAAATAAGACATAATTAAATCAAATTGAATTGAATAATGCATCTGCGTAACCACAAAGTTTATACGGGATTTGATGGCCGTCAGTAACGTATTGAAGGAGCGTTTCTAAACTGTCAATGAATGACAATACTCCGTCAAACTACGCAAAAATAGGTCCTAGCACATTTCCTGCAGCGCGCTAGAGAAACACTAAGCTCTATGCCGCGTCATAGGCTCTGGTCTGGAGGAGAATTCTAGCGGCCGGTTGCTCTGGTAGTTTTCCGTGGTTTCTCCGATCAACACCAGGCGAATGCCGGAGCAGTACCCTACCCAACGGGCCACGGACCGCGCGCGCTCTGTCCTTCCTCTTCCTTGTTCTCTCCTCTCCCCTTACACACACACACACTCACACACACACACTTACATTAACATGCATTACACTACCACATATTGCGGGAGACCGGTCGGGAGCTTAGAGCTTATCCCGGCTGGGGCGGAGCCCCGCTGGTGGGAGAGTCCTGGTTAGGGGGAAACCCCACTAGCCGACGGTAGGTCGGCGCCGGATCTCGCCATCCAGCGGGGGAAGATCACCGCCATTTCCCAAGAACAAGCATGCACTACACTTCGGGACTAATGACCAAAGTAGTTGACGCGCCCAGAAACACGAGAAAATCAATCAATCAATTAATCGTAGGCTCTGAATTTTTAAAAGCGGCCAGGGAGATTTTTAAATATTTTATCTATTTTTTTATCATTTAAATAAAACGAATGGGAGTTGCTTACTAAGTAAAATTGTTCATCGTATTACAAGAATATCCTCTTAGTCTGTGTATGGTAGTCGGAAGGTTTCCAAAACTGTTTTGCAATGAGTAATGAACACCCATGATATTTTGTTTTTGGCGATTTTTCAGAGATATTATTAACTTCATAATCTAAATACGTAAGTAATAATTAATTATAAAAATTCTAATTAGCCGAATAAACATCGTAATTATTTTGCTCGATGAACCTATCATTGTATGACACATTTTAGTACACTCTAAGTGCGCATTGACCTTGAATTTTCCTTACAAGATAAAATTAAATGCGGTGTCTGTGTACGACATATCGCAGGCTGGGAATGTACGGGCTGGCTCATGGCCTGCCAAGATATTACTGCTTGGAGTACAATGCTATGGGAATTCCCACTATTGCATTGCACAAGAAAATTGGGGACCCTGGAAACAGACGCTGCCGGTATTAACACGCTGCCTGTATGAAGACGCTGCCTGGCGGAAACGGATGTTGTTCTGTGTAGCCCTTCAACATCAGTGTAAGAACTTGCGACGTCGAACTTGTCTGACCGAAGTCTCTACTACGTAGTCTGAACGAAGTCTCCAGTTTGGAAACCGATGAGATTTGGAAAGACTTTCTGTAAAAGAAAATAATTGCATTTTCTTAAACTTAATTTCACTAGATGTCGTGGCCCTGCTCTTCCTTATTAGCGAGAAATACGGATCTGTAAAGTACACGATTTGTGACGTTAATATATTCGTAGAATAGACAGTATTGGGCATAATATCTATTTTCTTTCTCCTCTTTAGTCTACTCTCCTCTTTTTCTTCATTGTCCTCTTCTCCATCTTCTCCAATTTTTTCTTCTCACTCTTCTCATTCTTTGCCTCTTTCTTCTTTTTATTCTCCTGCTCTATTTCTTTTTCTCACCTCGTTGCCCCGCGTGATTGCAGGGGTCGCTGCAACGCGAAATCGTGAAACGCACTCTCGTCAAGCGGGTTGCCTTACGTAACATTCACACACGACAGCGATTTCCAGCTACATTTATTAACAAGTTACAAGCTTTGATCTTTTTTTCCTTCAAAAATTGGAATTTTTTTTTCAGTTTATGACAATAATTTAATATTTATGTAACAAAAAATGAACGAATGTGAGTTGAGTAATATTCCAATAAGGCTATTTGTAGCCATCTGGACTTTTTTTTAGGTAAATGTCTTTTCCGTGCGAGTTGGGCATATTAAGGTGATTTTCTGGTAAATTTGCCAGACTGAAGACTCAGACTAATAGCGAATGTAAATAATACATAATTTACATATTTCTGGAAATAGTATAACAAATGTTTGCCTAGAAAGCATTTTTTCAAACCAACTTTTGAGCGTTTATTGCGACTTATCCATTCAGAATATCCAAGTAGTTTATTAGACAAAATATGCTTAAAATTGTCACGTATAATTGTCATACACACACATACACACATATGTATGTATGTATATATATATATATATATATATATATATATATATATAATACACTTTTTTATATTTAACCTTAACGATTTCCCCGTACAACGTTCCGCTTTGAGCAACTCTTTCACGCTTCCATCGATTGCCTCGCTTATTATCGGGAGGGGCCTTGAGTCGCTGTCGTCGAGTGCCATCCGCGTCTAACGCTTCCACCCTGCCTGCCCTGGGCGTGCGTCCGTGGGTAGCGTCGCGTCGCGTCGCGGGGAGGCGTGCGCGCCGCGTGGGAACGCGAGCCCTCGTCACGCGGCGCCGCGCCGTCACGCGCCGACAGACGCCTTATCTCGCGCGCCGCGCCACGCCGCGCCACGGGGCCGGCGGCCGAGCACTCGCTAGGTGCGCTTCACCTCCCCTACGGTCCAGAGCAAGCTACCGTACTAGCGAGTGGTTTTTACTTTCTCGTTGCGGAGGAGACGGAAAGTAATGTAAGGTTGCGCGGAAAAGTGGCGAATTTTCGGCAGAAAACTTATTATTTCAGGTCCCCGGTAACGAAAAAGTGCATACGTTCAGTTGATAAATTTAGGGGGGGGGAATCTTCTACCACGTGGTGTAGCCAAAGTCCAAGTTTTGTACTTCTCGCTATCTGACAGTACATATCCCTACTCAGGAACACATGAGTATCGATCCCGTCTGGACCGAGCCAGGAGCCAACTGAGGGTCATCAGGAAATTGTGGGGGGGGAGGACACCCGATTCATCTCCTCACTGCGCTCGCGTCAGCAAAAAGGACATAATTATCGCTGGAAACGTGGGCGGGAGATTTCAATTCTCCGCCAGGACTCAATGTGTGAGTGTACGCCCCAAGGTCGCAGCCGCAATCCCACCTGCGGGAAGTCTGGACGGTGGCGAATGTTCGACCCCAAGTGCAGCGGATGTCTGATGAAATATCATAAGGGCCGGTGGCTGTGATAGGATGTTCCGTGATTTCCTCCTATTAATTCCAGGCTGATGCTAGAACCGAATCGGGAAGAAGATCAGGGTCCGCGAGAATTGATTTTCTCCTGTTCAGTCCTTAAGTCTGGGCGAGCGGGAGGATTCCACATCCCCAGTGATTTCGAAAGGATTCGGCACTTTTGCGAGCGGATTCAGGCTGGAGCACTGTACAGCTGGAGTTGTAGCGCTATCAGAATGCAGATTCAATTAAGCAAAAGCATAAAGAAGTAAATATTATCTATCCCCTCCCTTCCTGAGGTGGTTGTGTTCTTAATCCATAATTTATAACTGTTTAAAAAGTTTACAATATATACAAGAAAATTTCATTTACACACTTGTACAAACAAAGGAAGTTCGTGAAATCAACCCTAATGGGGGATACGGCGAGAACTGTAGGCTATGAAGCAATATGCACAGACAATACCCACAATATTTAGTAAATAAAACTATTCAGTTATTACATTATTGATTAAATGAAGAATCGGCATGTATTTGAGTGATAATAGATTAATGTTTATGCAAATGCATACATTTTACAGTTTCCACCCGCAAAGCCGTAGCTGAGTCGTGCCCGAGGCCGCAGTCGCGAGTTCCCGAGGTGCCGAATCTCCCAGTGGCTCTTGCCCGCCCGTGTGCCGCAACCGCGCTAAAGACCGCGGGCCACGCGCCGTACTCTTGCCTGCTATTTGGGTCACTCACGGGCTACTTCTCTAACACCGCTACTCTACGAGGGCGTGCAAATTCGACGCTAAATGTGACCTTCCCATGTAGGTGACACAACAATGCCTCTGAATTTTGACACTCATTTGGGCCGTTTTGCCACTGATAAATTAATCGAGGACATAACTCACATTTGTTTCTTTCTCATAATGAAATATCATAATTCGTATTTGTATTGTGAACTTTGTCACATTTATGGCAGTCAAACGAATTTATATTTCTACTAAACGGAAGGATATTTACACTTTTGAAATTAAGCACTCTGTTTCGGGAATTGTCTTGGGCGTTTGTTATCAGTTATGTCTCTTTTGCAGTCCTTAGGCTTCTCGCCCTGTAAAAACCTCAGGTAAAAACAGGTGCTTCGTGAGACACCCTTAGAGAAAGAAAAAGAATTTAAAAACTGTGAAACTTAGTATTTTTATCCTTTTACTCGTTATTCTAAATATAAAATATATTTTTATTTCAAAAAAGTTTTATCTGTACTCTAAGGTTATTTTTTGCTTCATATTTTCAATTATTTGATCGTATTTTGTTCCATTCAATCCATACGGAAATGATTACGTTCGTAAAATGCTTGTATCCAAATAGAACCTTAACCGTGTGCTACGGTCTCACCCTTATTGTCGAAAAGGATTTTTACTCATTCATTTTCAGTCAGGGGGAGGCTCAGTATATTGAGGAGAGAGGTTTTGTAACTTGCAGTGAGTGATTGCGTTGCGCACAAGCAACGAGTTTAGTGGGTGGATGGGTAACCACCCATCCACCCACTAACCACTGTCCCATGTATCTCGGTTGCGATGTTCCGTGTGCTGGGCAATGTTCAAGAGGAAACAGTCACTCGCATGCACAAACACACACTAATCATGCATGATGCATTGCAAAAAGAAATGGAGTCTAGGAGCGGGTGGCCAGCATGTGCCACTTGTCCCAGTCCCCGACTACGTTGGACCCCGATTTTTTTTTCATTTTTAAACACAAAATATATATTTACTTCTAATTCAAATTAAACGTTAAAAATAAATTTTTTCTAAACGTCATGACGTATCTCAAGATTTCCTTATCTACTTTAAAAAATACAAAACATTGCTATGAAAAGTCATAAGCCAGGCTAAAATCATGAAAAACGATCAGGATATTTTGAACTCAAATTATAAAACAAAAGCAATGTGGAATATAATAAAAAATACTACCAAATCAACTAGAAAACCCGTAGAGAATGTTGTTTTAAAATATAACGATATAAATGTGAACGATCCGACAACAGTGGCTTAATCTCTTTAACCAATACTTTTCGAGAATTGCTGCCGATCTCACTAAGGGTCTTCAGGCACAAAATTCAAAATTCAAAACCGCTATAATTGATTGCTATTGCATGAAGAGATGAGTTTTCTTTATGTATGATTTAGTTTGAAATAAAGGTGAATCTACTGTCCCAGGCTTTTTGTTTCCTGTGGGCGACTCTGTTTTACATGCATTCATTGCAAGTTAAAATAGAGGTGCTAAAACAGCACGTACTTTCTCGTCCGTATTTTCACGCAAAATTACGGGAAAAGTACTCAAATTTTCGAAAAATTGTACGGAACTTATTTCAAAATATAGCTTTAAGGACACATTTTATTAAGGGAAAACATTTATATCTTTAATATTTTAGTTGTAGGAAGACGACGAAAAAATTTTGAAAATCTGCAATTTTCGAAAAATTAGAGTTTTTAACGAACATGAGATCTGCACCTTTCTTTTAAACGTTCTTTACATTATCGAAAAACTAAATTTAATAAAAAACGAAAAAAGGGGCCATTTTTTGAAAATTTTGAAAATATCCCAAGAGCTTCGTGTAAAGTACCCCCCAAAATGAAAATATATGTTTCAAATTCAAGGGTCCGCGATATAAGCCACATCGATTGGAGAATATAAATTTTTAAGAAAATCGGCTCAACGGTTTAGCCGCTAGCTTTGTTCACAGACGGGCAGACAGATGTTTTGCCGTCATTCGATTTTTTGGTATCACGAACCCACGAATCATGGATTCTGGTTACACCACGTGTTAGAGGATTTTTTTTTCTAAATTTAGCAACTGGATTTTTTGTTGCCAGAGGCCTGTAATAAGAGTATTTTTGCCGAAAATTTGCTGTTTTTTCGCACAGCATTACATAACTTTCAACTCCGTAACGAGGAAGTAAAACGATCTACGAGCAACGCGTCCTCTTTGTGCGTACAATGGGGTGCTATAAGTGAGCATGGTTGTCGCCTCGTATATTGAAAATGGACCCCAGTTTCCATGAATTCGAATAAAAAAATAAGCCACTCGTACCAAAGGATCTTTGGAGTGCTCTTGTCAAAATGCTGTACTCGACATATGTTGTCGCCTCGACTATCAACATTTCTTTCGAACACCAGTCTCACTATCTGTTCAAATTACATAAACAAGTATTTGAATTCATATATGTGTGACTTTTTGATTTTTTACACAAAGGTGTGAATATTTCTCAAAAATTGCAAAAAAATGCATATTTTTAAAGTACTTTGTATTTTCGATTATTTAAATATTACTTTTAAAAATTTGTTACACGAAATTGTATCTGTATATTTATAATTTGATTTTCGCATAACGCACAGATAATTGCAATTAATTGCGCAGAGCCAACGCGTTTTTTAGTTCCCACAAACGTAATGGGCTTGTTACATTGAGCGCATTTTCAGGTCATTTTATAAAATGTATTAAATTATATTAAATATATTGCATAAAAATGAGGCAGAAAATCTATGGGGAAATTCTTAAACTTTGACAAAACTATGTAAAAATTGGAATTTCTACTAAGTGTATCTACAATGTACCAGACGGATTCGGGACAAACATGGGAAGAAACGGAAAAACGGAGTCGATCCCTCCTACAATCGCCCAAAAATAAGAGATTTGATTCCAAGACAAAAGAGGAATGCATGCCCGAACTCCACCAAGAGAGTGCAATTCTTGATGTTCACGCATAAGTTCAATCCCAATTTTTTGGCGACGATTGGCACAAATGAAAATGTATGAAAAAGTATGAAAATTTTAGAGAGCGAAAGCAATTTCAGCGGTCTTGAATTGAACTGTTTGTGCTATTCGTCCATCTAGAATATGCTTCATGCCACAAGATCTTATCAAAATTCCCTGTCATCATTAATTGGCGTTTCGTTTATCAATGTATGTCGAGAAAGATTTGTCAGCAAAATCAATAGTTAGAGGAATCGCGAAAGCACAAGCTACCTTCTAGCTAAAATTACGCCTACGGGAGTATCATTTTATTTTTTGATATTATAAATAATGTATTTTTCCAAACTCGATGTCAAATGTATTCATCATATAAGCAGGTTAATAAAAATAAAGTGTATTGTGGACACATGTGTTACCAGCCAATTTAATTCGTTTTCGTGTTCAAAATTTCATTACAAAATTAAGACTAAGTGTAACTCTAAAGTGACTTTTGACTTTTAAATAGTTTTGAGGTGATCACTATGTGTAAGGGTAGACCTTGTGAATATAAAAGCGATACAATAGATTGATTTAAACAAATGTGTGTCATTACATTTTTACTTTCTCGCTATCGCTTACGCAGTAGAGGGAAAGTTATGTATTGCTGCGCGAAAAACTCTTATTACAAGGCCTTGGTAGCGAAAAAGTGGATAAATCGAATTTCTAAATGAAGAAAAAAATCCTCTGACACGTGGTGTAGCCAGAATCCATGTTTTGTGGGCCCTTGACACCGAAAAATCGAATGACGGACCGGGAGCGGTAGCTCAGTGCATCAACTGATGTCAGTGCGGGAGAAGATCACCGCCATCCCCCGAGAAAAAAACATGCACTACACTACCGGGACTAATGACCAAAGCAGTTGACGCGCCCGGAAACATGAAGAAATCAATGAATCAATCATTGAAAATATGTGGGGGGGGACATGTCTTTCCTGCCTCCCCCTCCCCCTCCGGGAGCCCAGCCCGTTGTGGGCGTAATGAATTTCGCGTGTTGACAGGCCAAGGCACACGCTGGCAGAATGCAGGCCTTCCCTGCGAGAGGGCCTCACTCAGAGGTTACGTGACGGAGGTGGCGCATAACGTCACTCGCCACATCAGTCGGACACAAAACACAGTTGGCCGCCATTAGGCCAGTGGGCGGCGGCGAGCTTGTCCCGGCTGCGACAGAGCCCCGCTGGGCGATACTCCTGAAAAGCGAAACGCCGCAAACCGACGTGTAGGTCGGCCCCTGGTCTCGCCATCCAACGGCGAAGAACTCTCCTGCTTTCCTGGATAAAATGTATGCTACTCTTACGGGAATAATGACCTAAGTAGTTGGCGCTCCCAGAGTCAATAAATACTGATTCACCTCCTTATCAAATCGCTCGACACAGAGATGAAACACGTGGTGGATGTTCATCGCCAAAAATCTTTTCCGCGCACTCTGAAACGGAGAGTAGTGGTCTGCACGTAACAGATGCTTCGATACTCATACATCTTTTATAAATTTCTTTCCTATTTCGTTGTTCTATTTAGAGGCATTGGTAAAGTATCCTAACTGTATTCTAATTTTTCCCTTAATACTGAAGTTAATGTATTTATGATTGTCCTGAAGGTAACCAGAGAATGTGTCCGGTAACTTAAACCTCGCCTCCAACATGTAACCCATTTAACTTATCTATTCACGAAGGGTTTACGTTCTTGTGTTTCCATTTTTCGAAAACTGATTATATTTTCCCCTTATTTCCGACGTGGCTGCATCTACTCAGTGGGTCCCTCAACGCTGTGTTGTGCAACCTTATCTCCTGGTTCCAACGTTGCATTTTCTCTCGCGGCAAGGCGAAAAGGTCAAAAAAGTATGCCACAGCACAATACCTTCATTACCTTCCAGAGAACGTTAGGGCAATGCATCAACCAGTATTGTTTGCTACCAGCATAACGGCAGAGCCGGTCAATCAGAGCGAATGCATATGTGTGTTGAGTTGATTTGTTCTTATGATTCGCGGATAGATTACTACTCTAGCGCTGTCAGCACTTTTCGTGTAGGGTGCGTTCGGCAGTGTCATCATGGCTCTGAGCCAGCTTTGCGCAATGCACTCGCAATACTCCTTTTTTCCTCTGCGAGTACTCGAAGTTTGGAATCTCCGAAATCTCCCGCGTAACCGTGAATGCTGCACATGGCATTTCACTAGGTCACGTCCGAGCGCCGAGCGGCTTCGCCTGCCTCCGCGAAAGAGCAAACAGCTGAACGCGGAAAGCAAACAGGCGGTGGGCGTATCGCCGTCCGGCGAGGGAGAGGGGGAATGCTCGGCCTTCCAGCCGGGAGCTCCCGTGAATGGAGGCCGGTATGACGACGGCGCAAAGCCGCCTGACACACATCACGGACGGTGCAGCGAGAGAGCAGCAGGCCTGGGCGGCTGTTGACACCGCTGTTTCGCGGCAGGGACCGGTGCCAATAAAATTTTCGTTTAAATGTTTACTCTTCCTGTTCAACATTAATGGTTTTAAGAGTTTTTATATGTACTTTTACATGGGACAATTCCCGCAGATCGCGAGGCAACTAATGTTTATCCAAATTAGATTGTTCTTCTGTTTTCATTGAGGGTTTGTGCGTGCAGCACATCCTTGGAATGTTATGATTGTATTAAACAATTTGGTTTAGTTTTATCTCTGAAAAATGTATTGGAACAAAACTGAACTAGTGGCGAAACAGACTTTCTCGTGCTAGTTGGTTTCCTAATCTCTACTACAGTCTGGGCTAGCTTCTCGGTTTTGCCCCTCTCTCTTCCCAGCTACTAACTTTCGTCGACTAAGATTTTTTTTCATATTTTCTCAATTTTTCGGTCCCCTAAAAGTAGAATTAAAATATATCTTTAAGAGCATTAGAGGAATTTTTTCCTTATATGCAAAGTTGCGCGAAAACTACTAGTTTTTTTAATGTACATGACATTCATTAAAGTACTCATTGCAGAGACAAAAATTTATTTAAAGAAAAAAGTCTGCCTTCAATAATGTTGTTCGAGGGAGTTAAAAATGTTGGAACTACCGCAATTTTCAAAAATGTACGTGATAAGAGTGAAAATTGGACATACTTCTAACCCATTCCATTCCTATTCTTTAAAGAAATTTAAAGGAAAAAATTGGAGCCATTTCTGAAATGGGCTTCATGTGAAGTAACCTCAAAATGTAAAGAATTTTCTTCAAAACCGCCGTGATTCAAGGCGGGCCAGATTGATCGGCGAATATTCATTTTGCAAAAATTATTCGAATAGTTTAACGTTATTGCTGTTCACAGAAGGACAGGCATAAAAACTATTTTTTTTTATCAAGGGACCCCAAAACGTGCATTTCCGTTAAAATCTTGGAATCGATTTTCCACTAACTTAATTAAAATTTGATCTATTGATTAAGATATATTAAAATCATATTTTAAATAAGTAGCCACAGTGCTCGTTGACAAATCATAATATCTGATAGTACGAAACAAAAAGATCAACTTGCCTCGTGTAGGCAAAGTACATTGTTGTTCCACGTATGTTTTCGAATGCTCTTGATTGTTGGAATGTTTCTAACGTGTATAAAGTGAGATTTTAATCCGTTCATGTTTACAGAACTCGACTTGTTTAAAAATGAAACTCAGTCAGATCTATTTTACTTTCGAACTTGAAATTTGATGTTTACATTAGAATAATTTTCGTTGGGATCCTTTTTTCTTACAAGACTAAAATGTACTGATATTACCAACAATATTGCTCTGTTACTCAATGTTTCATAGTACGTTCTTTGCAGCATCGCCGACGCTTTTGCAATGATGTTGCTCGGGAGGCCCCAGAGATCGTGACCCGACGGTGACGAATTCTCAACTAATTAGGATCGAAATCAACCACTCTTTGGAGGAGATTTCTAGCGGCCGGCTATTCTGATCGGTGGTTTCTGTGGTTTCTCTGATCAACTCTAAGCACATGCCGGAGTAGTGCCTTAACAGACTGACCAAGGACCGGGCGCGATCTTTCCTTCCTCATTCTCGCCCCTCTCCTCCCCTTACACACACCCAAAACACACACTTGTATGCTTTACACTACCACACACGCTGCCAGACCATTCCGGAGCTAGAACTCGTCCCGCTGGGAGGCGATACCTGGAGGAAGGGAAACCCCGCATGCCGGCGGCGTGTAGGCCGGCGCCGCTTCACACAAACCAAGGGAGGAACACCGCCACCTCCCGCGATTGAGCATTCACTACACTCGTGACCCTTCGGTTGACGGGTCCAGAAAGATCAATCAAACGCACGAAATTCGTAATGTAAACTTCATCTAGGGAAACATTGAGAAGTATTTTCGGCAGTAAGATCTACCAAGGATTTTCTAGTGCCATTTTAATACTGAGATAAAATCGTTGTAAAACGTGTTATTTCCAATTATATTTAATGTGTTTGATATTACCTAATTGAATCAACAGTGAATGAGTCAAGCCTTAAAATAATTTAATTGGTGTAGTCTCTGTTGATAGCGTTACTCATTCACCAAATTTCCTTTCAATGTTCGTTTCCTTCCGTTGTTCCAACAGTTCGTTTATATTGACAGTTCGTTCCTGACAAGTGGGACTGTTTTTATCGTTTTCCTGATACTCGTATCAGTAAATTTGCATTGACCGTTTGAGGGTAGGAGTAAAGTGTTGACGAACCTTCGTTACTGCTCTGCAGCAAAACAAACACCTTTTGGACATGTAAAAAATTTTAGTAAAACTAAACACCAACATTTTGGAGAGCACCACTAATAGGCCTCTGTTTCTATGATGTAAACGAAAAGTATTCTAGGAAATAAAGACTGTGTACCATTACTTTTCAATATTTCAAACTATCCCGGTTGAAAACCTCAGTAAGTTACTGAATAAACAAGTAACGCTGGCAAAATGGAACCTCATTTGCATGATTTCTTGCGCCTTTTCAAAAAATAAAGAACCACTTTCATAGACTCGATACCTTTCTAGCTTTTATTATTCGAACACACGTTAATTCATGGTTTACATATAATTCACATGACGAGTCTTAAAATCCGCTACAGGGGAAGAGAGTGGCATGCCGCAAGCTACACCTTGTTTCCTCACGTATCCTCTCCACAATGACACGTGACGACCCCCGAATTCGCATCAACTCCGCTGGTGAGGCGACTCGTTGCGGAGGTGAATTTTATTAACATCGATATCACTAGAACTAAGAGGTATTACGGGAGGCTGTTACAGAGATGTTGTGAGCTGAATTGCAAAATTTCAAATATATAGGAGCACTCTTATGGACATGATCAAGCATTCTCAACGCGTCATAATGAGATCCAAGACAAGGGCGCCAGGACAGATGATATGAAATCCAATAAAACAATAATTTATAGTCGTACATTTTCAGAAAGTTCAGATTATAGAATAAATACTTATTTTAAGCATTTCTTTGTATAATTATTTGTATTGATAAGTTCCCTAAAAGCAGAATTTGACACTTTTACTAATATATTACCAATATAAACGACAATGAAAGAACTATAATTAATGTGGATAAAAAAAGTGATCACCTTGTCATTTCTGTAAAAATGCATGCTCTCAACTGCCTATTTTTTTTACACAGAATTTAATCTATTGTTTTACGTGAAAAATATTTCAGTGTAATTCATTGAGAATAGTCTGCCTTTAGTACTGTTATTTGGTAACCGAACACGTGGTGGGCGATTGTGCTCGATCGGAAACACGCATAAATGATTGCATCGTCGAGACTACCAGAATATTTCCATGCATTTCCAGGGAGGGGGGTACTTCCAGAAATGACAAGCTTCACAATTATAATACAGACACTTCCAACATTTCAAGCCTGATGCACTTTATTTATTGTACAAAACGTAGTGAACTTTAACAGGTTCAATACTTATTTGGAAATTTATATCTATCAACCCGAGACTTAATTGAAGAATTATTAAATTTTGTTGTATTATTAAATTTTGTGCAAGACCAGCAACTCTAATGTTATTTTCTATTGATTCATCATTCTATGAATTCATCGACTTATTAAAGTTGATCCGCAATATGGAATGCTGTCCATAGGTACCAAAATTCGGAAATACAGTAAACCCCCCATTAACACGAATTCTAAGTAACCGAAATAATCGGATTCGTGTTATAAAAGTTCGTGTTATCGGGTAATATAAACGTCCGTATTAGTAATCCCTTGCCGGGACCGACGTTTTGTCCGTGTTACGGCGAAATTCGTGTTAAGGGAGTTCGTGCTAACGGGGGTTTGCTAAAAAAAACACAAAATTTGTACGTGATTGCTAACATTTTTGCAATGGTCGCAATTATGTGAGCCCGGGAGAATGCGACATGAGTATTAGCATGTGTCGATTTTTGGCTGTGCTGCGGCTGGCCAGCATTCCTAGTGGGCCTTCGGGAGCGCGCGGTCGTTGCCCTCCGCGGCGCCTACCTCGCGAGTCGGGCGTCCTTGTCCCCGGCCGGCCGGGAGACTCCGCCGTTGCCGCTCGCCGCTGGGCCACTGACGCCGAGTGGAGACGCCGCGCCGCCTAGCGTCCTCTTGTGCCGCCCCCCGCCCCGCCCCCTCCCGCGCCGCCGCCGCCGTCGAACCAGCGTATGCGCGCGAACGCTCGCGACCCGCGTACCTTTGCTTAAAGCGCGTACGCTCGCGTACATTCGCGTTCTCCGCGACCGGACCTTCCGTTCACACGATCACTCGCGTACCTTCGCGTTACTCGGATCACTCGCGTACCTTCGCGTTCACTCGGATCACTCGCGTACATCCGCGTTCACACGGGATCACGCGCCTACCTTCTCATTCACTCACGGTCGCTCGCGTACATTCACGTTCACACGCGATTACCCGCGGACCTTCACGTTCACACCGACACTTGCGTATATTCGCGGTCACACGCGACCATTCGTGTATACTCGCGTACACACGCGTACATTCATGTATACTCGCATGCGCACATGTACACCTACATGAAAACGCGCTCGTACGCGTTCGACTGTACGCAGAAGCATCACCGAGATCTCCTCGGCGCGAGCATTATAGTAACCGCTTCTTCAGATCGATCTGATTCAAAGGTCAACACGATATAATCAGTTAAAAACCAAGTTTACAATCCGAAGCGTTAAATCCTTCGTACACTTTTATGGGAATATGATTGAGTTAAGAGATCCCATTCCAAATTCAAGAAAAAGTGGCTCAGATTCAACGAGATAGCATCGCCAGATTCGAAATTTTATGCATTTTTGATCTATTCGGTCGTCCCGAAACTGTAAATTTTAACTTCAAGTCCTTTAAGACCAAGAAAAACAATTGGCTTTGATTAATCTTTTGGTTGAAGGAAACCGATGACAATGATTTACACAGAGCAACTACTGCAATCACGACTGTCGGCCCGATTTGCATGCTCCCTGTTGACGAACGATTCCGGAGATTTATCGAACTCGTGCTTGCGTAGTGTGGCTTCGAGAGTTCAAGAAACAACATGCACGCGTTCGCGAAAACTCTGAAATCGTTCGTCGAAAGCGTGTAAATCGGTTCTTATGGATCCAATAATGTAGACCAAATTCAACAGAAACTGCTTGCTCGCGCGCTTCGCTGGTTGCCGCGGCTGTTTGAAGCTCCCAGGATTTGGATGACTCGTCCAACTCCGTTCTTTCGATCTCGACAATGGCGTCTTTCAAGATTCTCACTGTTATAAGAACAAATAATGACGAAAACCAACAATGCAAATTGCAGGGAAAGGATTTTGGGATTTTACAGGCATGGCAACTTTAGCAACTCAGCGCGATTGTCATCTATGCCTTGCGACTACCACGATATAGAATAAGCAGCTGTATGATAGGCACATAAGGTAACTACGTAATCGGGCGCAGTTACAGGAATACTCGTGTTTAATCGTGTTATATTGCGCTTTCATTGCACACATGAAAATTGAAGATACATGCGTGACCATCGTGTTGTAAGAGACGATCCTCAAATTCGTGCACAATATTTTGATACATTGTAATAGAGAGCCTGGTTGAGACAATTGAAAACAAGTGGTATCCAAGCGGTTGCATTCGTAAATGACCTTCTACTTGTAGTAAGAGGTAAATAAACAGCTGATTAAAAAAATAGAATTAAAAGCTAGTGACACTTCAAGACTCTTGTCTTGAAGAGACTAGCTTCAAATATCAGCAGAGAAAACAAGTTTACGGTTATGATACACTTATTCAACTCCTGAAATTAAGTAGACTTTTGTAAAGGGGTGCGCCAACTTTGTCTACCAGAGCAAAACTAATTTAAAATATGTTGAGACATCCATATCTCCGATTAAAATGTAGGGCGAATTGACTGTGCCCAGCTGGGAATGAAACGTTGAATTGGATAACCGCTTCTCAATTGCCCACTGTCAGTTTTTCCTTCGTTTTAATCGTAGAAAAGATGGAAAACTGGGCACTTGATTCTAATTCGAAGGTCGCGTAAAAAACAGAAAAAAAATTAAGAATTTAGGCATAATTGCTGGAACCCAAAACCTTGTGAATAAGTACTGCGTTATCTGTCTCGATACCCTAACACCAAATATCGGACATTGCTCGTCTGCGTGGACTGGTGAGGCGACTAATTTTTATTAGAAAAGAGGTAGAGAAAAAGAGTTTAGCTTTCTTGCCTCTAAATGGTAGACCAGAAGAGTAAGAGGAAAGCCACTACGAGTGAAACACTAAGTGGAATTTGCCAGAATCCCGCAGAGCATCCAGGTCAGAGCCTGGTTAACGATCGTACAAGTGAATACAATGGAGAGTGAATACAACTCCAGAACTTCTGTGTAGATGAAAGAACATACAGAGACCTGTGAGGAAGCAAAAATCATTAACAGAGTGTTGTGCCCAAAACAGGAGAACGTAGCAGAATGGTCTTTAGGATCAGCACATTCTTGTAATTTAGACGAAGGAAAAAGTTCCATCGCTGGACTTCGGAGCTTCTTACGCGAAAATGGTGACACCGTTCGTCGCTGACAAACCTTCCGGGCTCCTCTTCCATCCCACATGTGAAAGAAGCAGAATGTACATGTCGTGAATTTCAAAAACGTATTTCTTGATATATCATATTATATGAATTCCCCGTACTTTCATACACGCCCATTATTAAGCTATTCCAATTCTTAATGTCGTAGTATTTTTCTTTTCAATTTTATGGAATTTTCCTTTGTTCTTTTACCTGCTTGTCATTCCCACCATATAAATTTTCATTTTCTTCTTCCGTCATAATTTTACTTGGAGTTCCTGTCTACAGTAAAAATTGCTTACGTCATTATCAACACCGTTTTTAATTTACAGTGTATAATACCGTACAAGGACGGAAGTAAGGAAGAAAATGGTCGAGACTAGTAAGAGGATTGCATATTCAGACTTTCATTTTGTCTAAAAGTAGCTAAGAAAAAGGTAAAGCATAAAAAAAGGAAATTTAGAAACTATGATGAAATAAAAGTATTCACGAAACAGTTTGTTTCTAACCCATAAGGCCTTTTGATTTCTTCATCAAGATAAAGACGTAATTCATTGTGGTTGAAATGAGGGTGAAAATGGGAGCAAAAATGAAAAATGAGCATTTAAAAGAACATGTACTCAAAATAATTTGAAAAGGGATCGAAAGCCTTATTCAAACTTGGGAAGGGAATCCTCCTGGCTGACGACATCAATGAAAGAAAGCTAAGAATGTAGAATCTTCACTTGTATCATCTCGCTCTTCCCCGCGGGTTTTAACATTTCCTGGCCGTAGTTTGAGCTCTATACTTTCTGTTTGAGGTCGCTCCCTAGCAATGGAATACAAAAGGCAACAATGGCTGCGTATTCGCCAACCTTAGAGATGAGCCGATGCCCAACTTGCCGGCAGTGCCAGTTAAAGTAAACTAAGTAAACCAATATTTCTTCTTGATTGTCAATATATGTTTACAAATAAAAGTATCCAAAGTTGTTTATGACAATCATTAATTCAGGAATTGCACAACGTTTCGTAACTCGTTTTGTTACATCATCAGGTGCTAAACTTAGTGAGGGAACGCTATCCCATGCGCCCTTACCCCTTAGGTAATGTTTCCTTGAATGTTCTGCTGCAGAGGTAATTTAATGGGATAGCGTTCCCTCACTAAGTTTAGAACCTGATGATGTAACAAAACGAGTTACGAAACGTTGTGCAATTCCGAAATAAATGATTGTCATAAAAAATTGGATACTTTTATTTGTAAAGTAAACTAATTACAAAAAAGTGGTAAAAGGTAAAAATAAAACAGGGTATTTAAAATAAGCATTATCAGGCTTAAAGCATTAAAAAAGGTGAAATGAATTCCTCTAAAACCCTTTCAGAAGAACGGTTAAAAGATTTCCTAGTCATCAGCAATCCCAGGGTCATTTAAATGCGAATGGGCGAAAAGTTATTGCCCGCGATTCGTGCATCCCTTCAGGTGCTGGTACCTTCGGATTGATCAGTAGAAGAGGCGGAAACAACCAATGCCGGCCGTCGGCTTCTAGAATGTTCATCCACGTAGTGCCGAACCTCCATTCCGCGTCTAATATGGTGAGAAGTATCCGCCCCTCCTCTTGCCGACTTCTTACTCTAGACCAGTGATGCCTACTGGAGGCATCACACTTGACATCACTGCTCTAGGCCTTCCAAAAACGGTGGCCCTAGATCCTCCACCCAGGACAACACATGACCTACCAACAGGACATCGCACAATACTTCAAACTCAGTCCTGAAAAGGGGAGTTTGAAGGATGCGATCTTTGCAATGAACATTTTCCGGGCGACAATGCCCTGAATCCAAGTCATGGACAGGAATGTATGTAAGCCAGCCGGCACACACATATTCGTATCTGCCACGCCACCTCTTTCACGATCGGCTTGAAGCTGCGACAAAATTGTTATAACAGTGATAAGAGCGAATCAACGAGAACGTCCCCATGGAAACAAATGGAAGTGTGCATGTTGGCGGCGCGCTGATCACGAACGCTGCGATCTACGATAAGAGCGACGAAAACCTTTTGTAGGTTTCCCTGGGTATCGCAGCTGACATAGCACAGGCCATTGGACAGTGGGCGTTTGCCTGAGAGTGCAGCGCCCGCTGAACTACCGCGCGTAGTGCCGTCAGTTTCAATCTTCTAGGGCTATCTGGTTGGGTATTGTTGAATGAGTACTCACCCAAAACGTGCTCTCACCTTTTTCGATAGCATCCGACCTAACAGTTCCTCTTCCGCTGGATCTGCGGGTTTCAGCGACGAGACTCGACGGCGCATCGGCCTCCGAACTACCAACGTCCTCTGGCGCTGAACTAGTGGTGCTACAACAGTACATACTTTCTCGCATTATTTCTAACTTTTGAAATTTTCAAAATTTTTTAGTGTTCAATGAAAATGAAACTTACCCATTCTTTTAGCGTCCCTTGTTCTATCCATGAAAAAAATGCAGAAAACATTTGAAGCCGTTTTTTGAGAAAATAATTTAAAATGAGAAAATAGAGCAATATTGCGATTATGTCATCTATGGGGTGCATTTGATTTTACTGCTACCAAAAATTTAAAGAAAAAATTTGGAGCCGTTTTTGAGAAAACATTTTGTTATTTTTTAAAGTTGCAGATATTGCACGCACTATTGCACAAAAACTACTATAATTTTCAAAAACGTCTCCATGGCCTTAATGAAAGAAGTATTTATGGACAACAAATTTCATTTGAAGGAAAAATCTGTCTTCAATTTTATAGTCGTAGGAAGACGCTGAAAAGATTCAAACTTTTGCGATAAATCAGAGTTAACCGCGAAAATAATACCTATGTCACGCTTGTAACTGTGTTATACTCTATTCCTACAAGAAATTTAAATAAAAATTGCAGCCGTTTTTGAGAAAATTTTGAAAATGATTCAGTGTAAAAGCAATATTATATTTATTTATCGTGCCTTAAGTTTATTTACATGCAAATAAGAAATTTCACTGAAAAAAAGGGACCCCTAAATGTAGCTCCCTCTAGCAAGCCTATGTTAATTCCTAGCAAACTGCCATAAAGACTCATTTTCAAGTCAACCTACGGTGTAATGATACAATCCTTTCCTAAGTCCCTAGAAGCTATACATTGTCTTTTGCAATTATGAAGAGCAGAAGTGTGATTTGTAGATTAATATAAGTCGATACGTAATTAATCCATTTTACCAGGCACCCTTTCATCACTAGATGAACGCTTCGGGCTTTGCCCGGAATTGGACTTACACGTAACCAACTGCGCTATTTTGACAGTCAATCCCATGCTGATCTACCCGAATTCGCGGAATAGGTGATTCTGTGGTATGGCGGTTAGCGTACCGGGCTGTTATACCTACGTTTACGGGTTCAAACCCGAAGACGGATGGATTTTTAAGGGCGAAAAAATTCTTTCGTACGCCTTCCTTCGGAGGGAAAGTAAAGCCTGCTATCTCATGTAGTAGATTTACTACATGTAATAGATCCTCAAGCCTAAAAGGAGTCTCTGAGCTAAATTCAAATCGCCTGTTTCGTCGCCCGAGATAATACATTCATTCTCCACTAGTTGGTAAAAGAAATGTAGCGAAATTTGCGCGGTCAGACGGAAGAGCGAGCCTGATGGCCCGAGTCTCGCCACGTAAAATAAGACATTAACTAATTTTACTAATTCGAAACTTGAAACGGGTGGCGCGCTCTCTGAACGCTGCCCGACGAGCTACGTTGAGTGAGAGGTGGCCTGCTTCCCTTCCTGTCACAAAAAAGCCGCAAAACATGAAGGGCAAAGCCAAGCAGCCTGGCACGCACAAGAACAATTAAGGTCCTCGCTCATCTCCCACTGGAACTCATTATATTTGATGACTTCAAGTAGAAGTTTCATCTTGGAATGTAATTCATATGGTCTGTAGGTTCTACACACTCATGTCGTGTTTTCTTTAAAATGTTTTGTTGCCCTCTTGACATTTTATGCGTCACTAAACACAATAAAAGGATTCCCATCAATACATTTTTAGTAATTTTCATTCGGTGAAATTAGATGTATTCGCGCGGAAAAGCTGGAGTGTCGGGAGGGACACGTTTCTTCTGGAATTTCCAATAACCTTTGCTTTATTCAATTTCATTTCTTATTATTAACGTAAGGTAAGTTTTTGTGAAAATCTTACGTTTAAAGTTGTCTTTATTTCAAGCACAATTACGCGAAAACTACTAAATTTTTGAAACAATATAGATTACTTTAAATAAAGATCTAATTTTTAAGAATAGAATTCATTGATATAAAATACTGTATCTTATATATTGTATTTGTAGCAAGACGCCAAAAAATTGAAACTTTTGCAATTTTCGAAATTTCAGGGAAATCAATAAAAAAGAGCCTAAGCAATTTTTATAAGTATACTTTACTCTGTCAAGAAAAATATAAAACGTGACATGATTTTTGGGATATCTTCAAAATGTCAATGGGGCTTCATGTAAAGGACCCCGCAAAATTAAAACATCGTTTCAATTCAACGGATCGCGACATCATTCAGATCAACGGGAGAATGTCAGGTGTGGTAAAAATCCTACTTATGATTTAGCGGCTGGCGTTGGTCACGAGCGAACCTAAGGTTCCGATTATTAACTGTATCGACTATCGACAGCACCAAAGCATGAGTTCAAATGACTCGATAGCTCATTTTCCCTTCCTAGAGCCACCACTGAACCTCTCCCGTGTTGATTTCCATATCTATGAAATACTCTTGTTAGATGGTGCATGAGCACGCGATCTACTCGTGCTCACTTGTTTATGAACAAATGCAAACCCAACAGAATAGATACACTTAAAATCGTTGACGGCTCTTTATGCCGATAAGTCATTATCAAGAAAATGGGACATTTTGGCGTCCCATTTTCCTAAAAAAAAACAACGGGACAGGGACTCAAAAAAGGGACTGTCCGGACTAGCACGGGACGTCAGGTCACCTTCCCCTAAGGCGTTTGTGGCAAAAGCTCTGCTTCTTCCACGTGCCACACGTCTTATCTCAACAAGCACTTCACATTGCGAGTCTGATTTTAGGGGCAGACGGACAACCGACAGATGTTTTGCCTTAAACCAATTTTTCGGTATCAAGGATCCTATAAAACGTGGATTCTGAAAACACGACTTTTATTGTTTGATTAGTGATTCCAGACGCGTCAACTGCTAAGGTCATTAGTCCCGTGAGTGTAGTGCATGTTCTCTTCTCAGGAGGGGGCGGTGAACTTCGCCCGCTGGATGGTGAGATTTGGCGCCAACGTACCGTTGGCCAGCGGGGTTTCTCCCGAGCAGGAATCTCCCAACAACGGGGCACCGCTCCAGTCGAGACAAGCTGAAAGCTCCTGACCAGTCCTCTCGGTTCATGTGGTAGTGTAGTACATGTTAGTGTAAGTGTGTGTAAGTAAAGTGTGAGGATAGGACAAGGAAGAGGAAGGATAGATCGCGCGCGGCGCATGCCCGTTTTGTTAGGATACTGCTCTGACATTTGCCTGTATTGATCGGAGAAACCACGGAAAACTACCGATCAGAGCAACTGGCCGCTAGAATTCTCCTCAGATAACGACTGAATTCGACCTGGCTGACAAGCTAGTGTCGAAAATCTTGCCACCGTGAGGACTCAAACCTAGAATCTCCCAGTTACACGTTTTAGAGAAAGTAATTTATTACATACAGGAACAAAATTACACAATTTTTCGATACCTGATATACAATACAATTTTTCTGGCCAAAAAATGCCGTTTTGAAGCAATATTACATTACTTTCTCTGTGCTAAGTTGTTTGCGAAAAAGCAAAAATTGTCTTAAACTAATATTTCGAGAAGATACCCTGCACTTAAAAATCTTTATCGTACCCCCAAATTTTACCTGCCAAAGACGCCCAAGTGCGGGCTAAATAAAAGTTCTTGCGATCGAATACTGATTAGATGCATATCTCTGATCAAAGTGCGCATAGATGGTATTGATTTTTCAGTGATAACGCGTGGAGAATCTTAATGGACATGAAGAGGACAGAATAATATTACACGTACTTGAGACAGTATTGATCCTTGCACATTGACTCAGTTGTGCTTTGTTGCTTATTCTGCGTGTGCAGGAAGTGAGTCACAATGAGTGTTCTCCCCGATTCCTTGTTTCAATTGAATGCTATTACAAAGGCACTCACCGGATTTCAACGACAGTTAAGGAGACGCGCGTAGTTTTTGTTCGACAAAATCGGGAAGTCTTTATGGATGGATGTCTTCTATGATTTAAAAAAACTGTTGGGTGTACAAGAATGTATTTGTTGTCATCAATATCACAAAATGTACACCTATAATCACAAAATATATGGGGAATTTCATTTCCTCGAGTCATGGGGAAGAGCTGCAGTGTGTTCCAACTCAAAAAATGGAGCTCGTAATCCCGTAACACACACACACACACACACACATATATACATATACATACACATATACACATATACATACACATATACATATACATATACATAAAAATAAACATAAACATAAACATATACATACACACACACACACATATATATATATATATGTATATGTATGTATGTGTATATATATATATATGTGTGTATATATATATACATACACTCATATACACATATACATACACATACATATGCATACACATATACATACACACATACACATATACACATACACACACGAGGCGTGCGGGCGCGCGCGCGAGGCGCCGAGCGTGTGGAAGCCGTTCGAGCGTCGAAGGAAGAGAGCTCTGATTGGGCGCCGACCGCTCACCTCTGACCTCCCCATTAACCGCGCATTCCGCATCCGGTGCGCGCAATCCGACCGCGCGTCGGAAAGTCTGCACCCGCGAAGCCGCTTCTGCGCGATGGCCTAAGCCCGCATGGGACGGTTTTACACGTACGGTTGATTAATTAGTGTTTCCGGGTACGCCCACTGCTAAGGTCATTGGTTCCGTAAGTGTAGGTCCCGGATGTTTCGCAAGAGGTGGCTGTTATCCCGCACTGGATTGTTATATAACTAGAGAGGCCAGAGATGCCATGTAAATAGTTATAAGATAGTTTTAATTTAGTATTTTAGAATTTCCCCCCCGCTGGATGGCGAGATCCGGTGCCGCCGACCTACTGTTCGTCTTGAAGACTTTTCCCAGCCGCGACAAGCACTAAGCTCTCGATATACAGTCGACTCCGGCAATAGTGAATTCTGATATAGTGAACCTTCGGCTATAGTGAACTTATGTCCCTGGTTCCGTTTCACTTACGTTGCAGGGAACGAGAAGAAATTGAAAGGAGCGGTGAAAAACTTGCAGGAAGCGGGTGAAAAACTTGCAGGGAGCGGATTTGAAGATTTGCAGGGGCGGATGAAGAACTTGCGGGGAGCGGGTGAAGAACTTGCAGGGCTGCGGTGAAAAACGTTCAGGGAGCGATGAGATGAACTTGCAACGAGCGACGAACAACTTGCAGGGAACATGTGAGGAACTTGCAGGGATAGGTGAATAACGTTCAGGGAGCATGAGATGAACTTGCAACGAGCGACGAACAACTTATTGGGAGCGTGTGACAAACTTGCAGAGCGCATGTGAGGAAATTACAGGGAGTGGCCGAAGAAAATGCAGGGAGTGAGTGAATAGCTGAAGGAAACATGTGCAGAATATGCATGCTCCTGCAACTTGCAACAAAGAAGAACTTGTAGGCAGCGTTGAAGAACTTGCAGAAACATATGAAGAACATCCAGAGAGCGGCAAAATATTTGCAGGGCGGGTGAAGAACATGCAGGGAACATTTGAAGAACTTGCAAGGAGCAGTGGAAAACTTGCAGGCCACGGTGAATATCTTCCAAAGAGCGACGAAAAGCTTGCAGGGAGTGGGGAGAACGTGGGGTTAGGGAAAAAACGGGAGGGAAAAGGGCAGGAGCGGACGAAGAACTTGCAAGGAAAGAACTTGCAGGAAGCGGGTGAAGAACTTGAGGAGCGGTGAAAATTCAAGAAAAGGGGGCTAAGAGGGGAGGGAGAAGGGAAAAGGGGCAGGCTGCGGTGAAAAACCTGAAGGGAACGCTGAAAAGCTTGCAGGGAGCGGGGGGAACGGGGAAGAACTTGTAGGGAGCGTGTGAGAAAAATGCAGGGAACATGTAAAGAACATGGAGAGAGCGGTGAAAATCTTGCAGAGATTTGGTAAAGAATTTGTTGGTAACGTGTGAGGAACATGTGAAAATTTTGCAGAGGGCGGTGAAAAACATGCAGGCTGTGGTGAAAAACGTGCAGGGAGAGGTGAAGGGTTTGTGAGGAACGGGCGAAGAACTTGCGGGGAGCGGGAGAATAGCGGGGAATTGCAGGCTGCGGTGAAAAACCTGAAGGGAGAGGTGAAGGGTTTGGGAAGGGGGGAAGAACTTGCGGGGAGTTGGTGAAGAACTTGCGGGGAGTTGGTGAAGAACTTGCAGGGATCGGGTGAAGAACTTGCGGGCTGCGGTGAAAAACTTGCACGAAGCGGTAAAATCTTACAGCGAACGAGTGAAGAACTTACAGGGAACATGTGAAGAATTTGCATGCTCCTGCAACTTGGTAGCGAAAATAAACTTGTAAGGAGCATGTGAGGAACATGCAGTGAGCATATGAAGAACTTGCGGAGAGCGGTGAAAAGCTTGCTGGGAGTGGGTCAAGAACTTTTGTGAACTTTTGTCAAGACATTTTGTGAATATCTACTACTTTTAGCGATTGGACTGTGCCTAGTGTGTTTTAAGTGCTTTTATTACTTGTTGCAGGTTAGCTGAGAATATAATTTCAACTGATTTTTTGCTATAACCAAGACAAACAGATTACGAATTTTAAACGGACATTCAAACCTCAACGAACTTCAGATTTACGAGGTGGTGATAAGTGTCTAATCTATTCACAGTTCAATTTAATAAACAATCCAATATTAAATCATCGTGCTAATTAATTTCCTGAAAGATTTATTCTATTTCTGTGACAAGTGACGATTCCGTTTTTTCAACGTTACGAGGACGGTGTGTCAAAGTGAATTTGTTTCAACTCTTATTCTATATATCGAAGACAAACTTTCAGATATTATCTTTTATCTAATTATGGTCAAGTATAATCTACTGATTGTATTAAACAGTTGCAGCTTAAGTTGACGAAATTCTACGTAGCCACATTGCCAAATTTCGTAAGTACTAGCTCCATTAGATTTTGTGTGTAGCATACCTTCTAGTTTTTGTATTCAATCTTGCTTTTAATTTATTTAATACACATCAATTTAACACTTTTAAAATACAAAGCTAGGTTTTGTCTCTTATCTGTTTTCTTGTATTTATTTCAATTTTTATCACGTACATTAAAACGCATTCGTGACATGACTACTGCTCGTTCTACTCTTTTTACTCTCTACACTCTCAAAGCCGACCTTCTGAAAGCCTTCACACACGTAAGCAATAATATAGATCAACATATCCGAAGGTTGGAAGAGGTCGTTCTCTACAGACGGTTGGGTACAAGTCGGCAACACTGCGAATAATACCAACCGTACACCCGTGACTGTACAAAAGACACAGACACCGCATCCAGTCACAACTCAAAACAAATTTAGTGTTTTAGATTATGAAACAGATTTTCCTCGCCTTCCTGTTCCTCACCACCCTTCTCTACCATCGACAAGTACATGCACAAACCAACGCAAACAGGCTAGGAAGCGCGTCAAAACCAAAACACGTAAAGCTGCGCATCCTAGCTCACTTGAAAACAAAGACATTCCTACTGAGCCTAAAAAACAGGTACTTATTTTAGCTGACAGTCATGGCCGCCATCTTTCCTCCATTCTCAGTAGGAAGTTACCCTCCAATTTCTCAGTCTCATCTATTTTTAAACCTAACGGGATGTTTGCAGATGTGACTGCAGAATTGGACACCCACCTGGAAACACTGACCAATCAGGACACAGTCATTATCATAGGAGGGCAGAATGACATTAACTTGGGCGGTTTACACCTGAACAACATGTTAACAAATTACAATGTGCCGCCCAAAATACTAACATTGTAGTCTCGATTCTGCCCTTCTGGTACAACAGACCAACACTATGCAGCGAGATTAAGCACGCAAACCAACAATTAAAACTGCAGCTGAGAGAAACAAATGTCACACTTTTTGAAATTAATTTCCTCTCAGCAAAACACTTCACCCGGCATGGTCTTCACATGAACCTTGCTCTTCAACAGATCCTCCTCCCGTTTCTCCCATACCCACCAGTCCTACGCAGTCCCCCCCTTTCTCCCAATTCCCTTCCAATTCTTCTACATCCGATGCCCCATCTTCCTCACAATCTGTCACTGCCGGGACTCACTACAACCTTCGACCACGCCCTCGAGGTAAAAATGGAGTAAATATATAGCAACTACAGTCAGATGCAGCAGTAAAACATTCGTGTAGGTACTTGCAAAACATAAACATTCTCCACCATAATGTTCAATCCCTTTCAAATAAAACTGAGTTTATCGAGGCAACTCTACAGAGCGATCTAAATCAAACGGACGTTCTTTGCTTTACAGAACATTGGTTATCTCCTAATGAACTTAGCATTTTTCAAATTCCAAACTTTTACCTCGCAGGCTTTTATTGCAGAGAGAGAGAATCCCATAAAGGTCCTACGTATGGGGGTTCCTGTATTTACGTTAGAAATAATATTGATTCTATCCCCTTGGCGGAATTAAATGTGTACTCCATTGAAAATATTTTCGAAATTTCTGTTGTACATCTTACTTCACTAAAAGTGATAATACTTTGCATTTACAGACCTCCAACAAAGAGAACTGCTGATTATATTTTGTTCTTAGAAAACCTGGAGATAACGCTTAACAGAGTCAGAAATCGCTCTTTTGAATCCATTGTTGTATGCGGAGATTTTAACATTGATTTTCTGGTTGAATCTTGCGAGAAAGAAAAGTTTCTCAATTTAATTAATTAAAAATTTGCACAAATTCTTACCATTATAAGAAATGCGATCACTGACACAATAAATAATACACGTATGACTAGATTGTTTACTAAAAGTAAAATTAAATTATTCATTGATTACTTGATGCAGGAGTCATGGGAACGGTTTATAATACTGTGATACAAACGACAAATAAATTTTTTTTCGAAAAGGCCAAAAGGCAGGAAAATCATGAAAAACGATCAGGATATTTTGAACTCAAATAATAAAACAAAAGCAATGTGGAATATAATAAAAAATACTACCAAATCAACTAGAAAACCCGTAGAGAATGTTGTTTTAAAATATAACGATATAAATGTGAACGATCCGGCAACAGTGGCTAGTGTCTTTAACCAATACTTTTCGAAATTGCTGCCGATCTCACTAAGGGTCTTCAGGCACAAAATTCAAAAACAGACAGTTCACCCAAAATTTTAGACACAATGTTCGTTTCGAAACTTCTTCCTATGAAATTCTCAAAATAACCGGTAAACTAAAAAATAAATATTCGTCCGGTTTAGATGAATTCCCGGATTCTTTGTTAAAGACTTGTGCGTATGCCATTATACACCCGTTAACTCACATATTTAATGCATCTTTATGCACTGGAACGTTTCCAGATATTTTCAAAACAGCGAAAATTAAGCCGCTTTTCAAAAAAGGCAACAAAAATGAAATTCAAAATTATCGGCCCATTTCTCTTCTATCAGTTTTTCAAAAATATTAGAGACTTTTTACGTACGAATGGAAACCTTTCTCACTAAACACGACGCGCTTTCAGATTGCCAACATGGATTTAGAAAATCAAAATCAACGGAAACAGCTATATTTTCTTTTCTTAAAGATGTCGCCTCATCATTGGATCAAAACAGAGGCACCTATTGGATTATTTTTAGATCTCTCAAAAGCTTTTGACGTCATTGATCATGACATTTTACTTTCCAAATTACCTTCATATGGAATTCGTGGTATTGCTCTAGATTGGTTATGTTCGTACCTTAAACAACGATCTCAGAGAGTTAAAATACCTTACTGGAATGATGGAACATTACGGACGCACCTTTCCGACTCTGCCCGTACATGTGGAGTTCCTCAAGGATCGATTTTAGGCCCTATTCTGTTCCTACTTTACGTAAACGATATGCCCTCGACGCTTCGAAACGGAAGAACGGTTCTCTTTGCGGATGATACGAACATCCTTTGCAATAAAGAAACAGTAAATAGTACAATATCAGATGTTTCAAATTGGTTCCGAAATAACAAATTAATAGTAAACGAAAAGAAAACTGTTTTAATGCAGTTTTCCATTTCAAATAAACAATTCTGTGCTCCATTGAAAATGAACAGTGTACCATTGGCTGATGTTAAGGCAACAAAATTTTTAGGTCTCTCAATTCAGTCAAACCTTAAATGGAACGTCCATTTAAATGAATTGAACACAAAATTAAGTTCATTATGCTACGCGTTCAGAATTCTTGCAAATTCAGTCAGCCTTCATACTGCTCGTTGTGTATACTTCGCGAATGTTCATTCCCGCCTGAGATATGGCATAATATTCTGGGGAAATACATCTTATAGCTCCCAGACTTTTAAATTACAAAAAAGAATTGTACGAATAGGCGGCGGCGATGGTGTAGCGGTTAGCGTATCGGAATGCTATACCCAAGTTCGGGTTCAAACCCGATCGAAGCCGTGGATTTTTAAGGGCGAAAAATTCCTTCGTACGCCTTCCTTCGGAGGGGAAGTAAAGCCGTTTCCTAAAGCGGATGTCCCATGTTAGTA
>CAXIVR010000007.1:123221901-123421901 GCA_964035755.1 Teleogryllus oceanicus
TATTGCTTATTTATCCTTGAAAATGGATTTATTACATGGGATTTTTTGTTTTTTCTCCTTTCAAAATTCAAAATTTATTGCTTGTTTATCCTTGAAAATAGGTTTTATTACATGGGAGTTTTTGTTGTTTTTTTCTCCCTTTCAAAATTCAAAATTTAAGTAGTATATGACTTGGTGTAGAGATCGCAGAATTTTGAAAATGTGCACACAATTCACTTTTCCCCATAGCACGTCATACGCAGTTTTTAACTTTTTTTTTGACGCAAATAAATAAATAAATCATTTTCCAAGTCACGGGGGGGGGATGCATTTGCATACAAATCCGGACTCTAGTTATGAATAAAAGTACCAAAGAACAGATGACATTTCTAAACTAGAAAATTTCGCAATCAGAGAAATCATCCTCAGAGAAAATGTATCGGCAAACTAACTACATATTTGATTTTCTAGTAATGCTGATAAAATCACACACGCGCACGTACGCACATACTCATGTACGCACACGCACACACACAGGCGCACACTCCCGTTTAGATAATATGCCATTCGCCAAATAGTAGAAGGAGAGTTTAATAAAGAGTTCAAAATCATACATCTCGCCAATACGTTATTACATACGGTTTTACAGGTTTTTGACATTAAAATGTCGAATCAAATGTGTGTAATGAAGCTATACCAAAGTTGTTAGTTAAGTTTGCCTCTGCCTGATTAAAACAAAAACTTCCTTTAGTGATATTCAAGTCTATGACATTTTTTAAGAAAAAAATGTCTATTGAAGAATAAGAAAACTTTGAACAATACAAAAATATTTCAATACGAGAAGGGGACATCAATAAGACAAGATTTGTTGAATTTGCTGCAGTTAACGGACCCAAAGTTAATGATTTTTACAAGAATATTTGTTCATTGCGCTAAAAAATTATAAAATAATATCCTGAATGTAAAATATTTATAAATAAATCTTTGTATAAATAAAAATTTGTTGTTTTTTCTACTGAAACATTAACTTTATCGCTTAAAAAATAACTTTGACCTACTCGCTTATACAGTTCCCCTTTCATTCCATTCCTTTAGTTTTCGTGAGACCAAGGGCGGATCGACAGACAAATTTTGAGAGGGGAAATTAAAAATGCTTTGGTCGAATGTACCATTACAGATTTTGAAAAATGGCGCAGGTTACACTCAGATCGTGCTGTGATATGATTTCATTCGTTTTAATGATTATACGCAAATATTTATGCTTGAAAGTTTCGTGAAAAGCTAAAATTAATTGTTGATAACAATTTGGGGGGGGGCGATTTCCCTTAATTCCCTCCCTATGGAACTGCGCATGAATGAGACAAATGATGATAAAAGAATTTTACATTCCAACAAAGAAGAATGTTGAATCAGAGAGACGGAGGAAGGTATTCATTAACTGATTGCGTTGTTGTTGTTGTTGTTTATTTTTTATTTATTTTACGTCAAAAAAACAGTTAAAAACTGCGTATGACGTGCTATGGGGAAAAGTGAATTGTGTGCACATTTTCAAAATTCTGTGATCCCTACACTAAGTCATATACTACTTAAATTTTGAATTTTTGAATGGGAGAAAAAAACAAAAACTCCCATGTAATAAAATCTATTTTCAAGGATAAACAAGCAATAAATACTGAATTTTGAAAGGGAGAAAAAAACAAACAAACAAAAAAATCCCATGTAATAAAATCTATTTTCAAGGATAAATAAGCAATAAATTTTGAATTTTGAAAGAGAGAAAAAACAAAAAAACTCCCATGTAATAAAATCTATTTTCATAGATAAATAAGCAATAACTTTTGGCTCTTATTATTTCCTGCCGCGACAACATGGAAACGATAATTTGAATAATTGTATTTCCCACTGAATTCTAGAAGACGTGCACAGAAAATGAAGTTACATTTATGTCCAGAAGCAAAACAAGGGCCATCTCAGCATTTGCTCAATGGATCAGGGAAACTGGGCAAATGCTATAGAAACAGTTAAGCAGCAGAAATAAAATTAATGTTCTTTTCTTGTGATGCTCAGTATAGAAGTTGTTACAGTTGTTTATACTCATTTATACAGTCCAAATGCTAAATAATGCATTAAGTATCATTGTTAAAATTAATGTTACTTTTCTTGTGATGCTCAGTATAGTCTCTAATTGTATAGAAACAGTTATGCAGCAGAAACGATTTCACTTGGGATTTAAACTTTTCTATTGAATTTAATCGTTTAATGTCATCTGGCAAAGTGTTGTAAAATAATGTACATGTATTGTATGTGAATTTTTTGTAATGAGCTGTTGATACTGTCACCTGATGAATATGATTTCTACGTCGAGTGTTATAGTAATAGACTTCGGCATTTTCTGAAAAAATATTCCCGCCCTTGAGCAAGTCATTTTTTACAAAAACCACTGATTCGTAAATAAAAAAAAATGTTGTTGTAAACTGGTTCTGTTCACAGATTTGATAATCAATTTCACTGTTATATAAAATAGTATCAAAAGAATAAAGTAGGAAAACTCAAAATTGCAATATGCTGATTTTGTCATATCACCTATATTGAAAAATAATGTTTTATGATTGAGTAAATATATATATATATATATATATATATATATATATATATATATATATATTATTGGTACTTTCTACAAATCGTATGCGTACAAGAAATTACGTAATAAGAGCGTTCTGGTTTACATTGACCGCCTTTCGACAAAGCGAAGTTCATAAACTTGTCTACAGAGAGCAGCACTTTGTTGCGTCAATAGTGTTTTCAGAAAGTGCGATTTATTAATTTTATTCAATAAAAAATGTTTTAAAAAATTAAAATACATTTAAATATAAATACCATCCTTCTGTTTTTTAATCATACTATTCTTGCATTGGTAGAAACGGAATATACTTCGCATTTCTATATAATATATCTATGTAATAATGTTTTAATACTTATATTATTTAAAGTCAAGGATTAATTATCTTTTCGGTTGTTTATTTTCGCAGGAAATATTTTATCGTGATGTAAAGGATTGTAGATAGCGGTTATTTGAAAGCGCTCTACCACCACTCGCAACCAGTCCACGAGGTTTCCAAGATGGCTAAGAAGAAGGATGCAGAGAAAGCGGCTCAAAATGCCGAAGCAAAGAAGGAAAAAAGTGAAAATGCTGAAGATGAGGAGCCTAATTTTGACGATCCGGAAGGATTTGTCGATGATATATCCGATGAAGGTACAAGCATGTGTTTTATTATTCATACTTAAAGGTTGTGGCATATGGGTTGATATTAGGCACATGTTTTAATTGATGGCGTTGAGGCGTTTTGAAAGCGATATGTATTATTTGCTAGTTTCATATTAACTTGTTAAGTTGTTTTTCAAGAATTACTGGTGGAATATTGTGGTTTTGCTTTTCTTTTGCTGATCCTAAGATACTGCTGCTTTCTAACCTTGACTAGCACTGCCGTTGAACAAATAGATTCCTGTACAATCCAAATCCAACGTACGAGTTCGCTCTATAATATGTACTGAGCTAAATAATTCGTATTTTGAGTGTTGTGTATGTTTTTGCTTAGAATTGTTGTCGGACTTGCTGAAATCGAAACCTCGCGAAACAGATGGTGTAGAATCTGTTGTAGTAGTGGATGGCATCCCCTTGGTTGGCCCGGAACGTATTGAAAAATTGTCTTCTGTTATTAGTAAAATATTCTCTAAATTTGGTACTATTGTAAATGAGTATTACCCGAAGACTGAGGATGGGCATACTAAAGGGTAAGTTCATTTTTGAAATGAGTGTTTTTTTTTTTTTTAATTTTAGTGTTGTGGTTTTAATTTGATTTTTTTATAGGTATATTTTTCTGGAATACGCCAATCCAAAGCATGCTTTGGAAGCTGTTAAAATGACAAATAATTACAAACTAGACAAACAGCATACATTTTTGGTGAATCTTTTTACAGACTTCAAAAAGTGAGTATGCATGCATTATAATCATTTAGACTTGTTAATAGTAAAATATAACTAAGTGGTTTATGACTTGACAAATTTGTCAAATTTTTGCAAAGAGAAGCTTTCATTTAATGATTTTCCTGTTAAATGTTCTGGTAAAAGTGACAGAAGTTTGAACTCTGTGAATGAATGGCCAAACAAACATACACACACACACACACTCACAAAACGTTACTTCATTGGAAATTCAAGATATTCTGAAAAGTATATTCAATCGTACAATTTTCATAATCTCTCCTCGCTGTAAGGTAGTGATTCAGCAATTTTGAATTTCATAGAAGAGTAAAATCTGACCAAGCTCAAAACCTGACTTGAATAATTACTCTGGCCCCTGAAGTTAAATGGCATTGTACATAATCTAAAACAGACCCTATTGAGTACAAACACAATGGTTTATTGTGCCTGCAAAAGAAAAATCCCTTTATGTAATTAAATTGCTACAAATGTAATGCAATTAGCAGTAGCGGTTATGCCACATACTTGTAATGGAATGCATCTCCAAGTCAGTTTTACACACTCAGCCACTGATGGGAGCCACACAGCTGAGGAGAGGCTATTTCATGCACATCTTTGCCCTACCTTGAGGAACATAACCCCTTGGCCAGAGGTGTCACTCAAGCCCATGCAAAGGTATTAAAAAATTAGAGTATGCTGGACTTGTTGCAGCATGGTGCAAAGAATCAGCAAGCAGAGGCAATATGACTGTAGCCACTAGACAGGGAAAAGGCATGTTTTTGTTCTAAAATTTTTTGTAGAAGATTAACTACTACTGAATAGAAGCACAAAAGTACCTGGATGAAAAATATGGCTTGTAGAAGCAAATGAAAGTCAAAAGTTGTTGGTAGGGAAGTAGATAGTTTACAATACAATTGAAAGGCTGATATTAATAAATGAGTAGAGGAGGTTGGAAGGTATTGTACAGATGTAGTGTCTTACTTTGTTTAATCATTTAATGATATTAAAATTACATTACATGTTTGACTCTGTGTGCATGTATTCTAATAAAGTTCTGTAATTTTTAAGCTTTGGTACAAAAGTAACTATAGTATCACAAAAATTTCTAAAAAGGAAACCTCCTTAGGAAAAAGATTTTTTCTGTTCTGAGTGATACCATTTTAGATATCACTGTTGTTCTCTAAAAATATTTGTGTGTATTAACATGACAATTTTACTGGGTCTGTAATGCATTTTGTGGGTGGGTGTGTAAGGAGTGCTTTATTTTAATGGGAGTTGGTGAAGTGCACAAAAATTATCAGCGTAAACTGCTTTAAAAGTTAAGTAGATGAGATAAGTTACTAAAGAATGTTGTTTTACATCTATAAGATGAGGCCAATCTACTTTACTTTGAGTCTTGCTCCATGAGTCAATGAGGTTTCCTTTTTCAGTTAATACTAGAAAAATCACCTATTTTTTCTTTCTCATCTTGGTATTTACTCATCTCCTTTTCGTTGCCTTCCCTTATTGTTCACAGAACACACAGTTCATGGTGTTCAGAAACATATTGTGATTGCAATGATGAGAAAAGTTCATTGAAATGCTATGATTTTAGTTATCTTGAACTCTCTTCCTGAGCAGAATTAAAAATATTTCATGAAGTTGTACTTTGGGCTAGGATCTGGTAACATAATTTAATTTGTGTCGGGTTCTTTTTCCAGGTATGAAGATATTTCTGACAATTGGGAACCTCCAGAGCCGATGCCTTACAAGGATCAAGGCAATTTACATTATTATATGCTCGAGCCTGATTCTTATGACCAGTATTTCATTATTATGAACACTGATAACGTAGCTCAGATATGGCTTAATTCTGCTCCAGAACCTACGAAGTTAGAAGAGCGTCCAGTAAGCTGTACTTCTCTCTCTTCTTTCTTTTCTCTCCTCTCTCTCCTTTCTTTTCTCTCATCTCTCTCCTTTCTTTTCTCTCCTCTCTCCTTTCTTTTCTCTCCTCTCTCTCCTTTCTTTCTCTCTCTCTCTCTTCTTTCTCTCTCTCTCTTTCTTTCCTCTCTATTGATATTGATTTTTATGTTCCCTTTGATTTTTCTTTCCTCTCTCTCTCTTCTCCTTTCTTTCTCTCTCTCTTTCTTTCCTCTCTCTCTCTCCTTTCTTTCCTCTCTATTGATATTGATTTTTATGTTCCCTTTGATTCTTAATACGAACCAGTTGTGATTGAGAGTAATTTCTTTTGGTCATTGATTTGTTTGATCGAAAGACCTAAAAACTACAAAAAGTTCTATTTTCAATGTTTATTTAGATGAATAACCTCATGTTCATTAGAATTATTGATTCATTTTTCCTCAAATTGGTTTGTGATGTTAAGTTCACAGTAATAATTTCTTTTGCAATGATGAGAGAATTTAACTGAAATACATTTGAAGTACTAACTTCTTGAACTCTCTTACTGAGCACAACAGAGAAAAAATTCGTAGTCTTGATTTAAATTTTAATTGGTGAGAAACCTGGTTTGTTACTTGTTTGGTTACAAGTTAAAATGTTTCATTACAGCGATGGTCGGATGCCTTCATTCAGTGGTCTCCCCTGGGAACATATATTTCTACTATTCACAAGAAAGGTGTAGCCTTATGGGGTGGCCCTGAATTCAGTCAAATAATGAGGTTCTCTCATAACGGTGTACAATTTGTGGATTTCTCCCCCTGTGAAAAGTAAGATAATTTGGTTGATTTCAGTTCAATAGGGCTATTTTTGCTGGCACTTGCTGTAGCTGCAGGAAGGATGAAGAGGGTTTACCACATTTACGTTTTGGCCTAAAAATGTTTAGATAATTTTGCATTAGCCAAAATTGAGGTTATAAGTAAATTGTGGAGATTAAAGGCTGGAGCCTTGTTCACTTGAAAAATCATAGCGAATCAGCAGAGCCCTAAAATTATTTTGGTATCAAATGTCTATTTGTGCCAAAATCTAAAGTTGTTTTGGATTTCTTTTGAAAGCTTTGAAGCAAAGGACCACAATAGAATAAGCTTCAGCATGGTGCTACAATATGGAATGGTTCTACTGAACTAAACATTAGCCATTATTTTGTTTCCAATTGAAATATTTGTAGTCTTGAAATTTTTTATTTGTCCTGAGGTTAAAGCTTAGGGCTACTGTTATTGAAGTGTGTAGTAGAAGGTTACATTTTGCATGTTCTTGTTTGTTTCATTTTAATTTCAATGAAAAGCATATGTAAAGTTTGCAAAAATTGTACATGTATTTGTTCTTGACACTCTGAAATGATGATATCCCTCAGGAATAAAAGCTATGTATTAAAAATCAAAATTTATTTTGAAAAAGCTTGTCTTAGGAAACTGTATATCCTGTAGAATTTAAGAACTGTAACTGTTGTAGTCAAAGAGCCTACATTGTTTTATTGTAACTGTTGTGTTTATTTATCTTCAAAATATTTCACAATTTTGATTTTCATACAAATATAATGAAATTATATACACAGGTACCTGGTGACATATTCTCCTCAGGCTGAAAATCATTCGGCCGACCAGAAAAAGCTGATCATATGGGATATTCGAACTGGGCTAGAGAAACGTACCTTCACACCTGATGGCCCTGGTATTTGGCCAATTTTTCGTTGGTCGCATGATGATCGGTACTTTGCTCGTCTAGGATTGGATGTTCTAAGTGTCTACGAGACTCCGGTATGTATTTGTGAAAAAGAATCGCAAACTAAAAATAGTTTGTCTAATGAGATGTTTGCTACAGAGGTAATGCTCCTTATTTCAGTCTTTTGGACTGTTGGACAAGAAGAGTATTAAGATACCTGGCATTCGGGACTTCAGTTGGTCTCCTACTGACAATGTGCTGGCTTATTGGGTAGCTGAGGACAAAAATGTTCCTGCTAGAGTAACACTTCTTGAAATACCCAGGTAACTAATTAAAAAACTGAAGATTTGCACAGGAATTATGATATAATTAATGTTTTTATATTAATAAAAAAGTTTGTGATGAGCTAATGTGTTAGTTCCCGTTTTTAAAACATTCTGTTGTAATCAGGATTTAAAATGTTTTCACAAGTGTATTTATTTACTTTTTACTAAATTATATTTTCACACATTCCTTTAAATCGGGAGAGTAATAGTAGTTTCAATTGTTAGGAGCTGACAGTTGTTTTAAATCCTAAGTAATTTTAATACATTAAAAAATGTCTAAATGTTCTTATTTCAAGGAGTCTTTTAGGTGATTAGAGTGAGATAAGTGATATGTTAAAAATGCCTTTTTACTTTCTTGTATGCGTTCGTAAAGACGGAGTTATATAGTTAGTATAGGGAAAGTTATGTAATGTTGCGCAAAGAAACGGTGGATTTTTGGCGGAAAAAAATTCATTGCCGGGCTCTAGTGACGCAAAAGTGCATAAAACCAGTTGCTAAATTAAGAGAAAAAAATCCTCTTAACACTTGGTGTGGCCAGAATCCTTGATGCCGAAAAACCAATTGGAAGCAAAATGTCCGTCCGTCTGTGAACACTACTAGCAACTAAATCACACGCACAATCTTTTCCAAATTGAAGAAATCTTTGTCGATCTAGCTCTAGTTGTGCTTCGAGATTTTGAAAAACATTCTTTAAAATTTGAGGGTACTTTACATGAAGATTCCAGGACATTTTCAAAATTTTCTCAAAAACTACTCCAAATGTTTTTTTAAATTTTTAAGAATAGAGTAAAAAACTTATAAAGGTGGCATAGATCACATTTTCATGGTTAACTCTGAATTTTCAAAAATTGCAAAAGTTTGAATTTTTTCCGGCATCTTCCTACAACTACAAAATTGAAGACAGATATTTCCTTCAAATGAAATTTGTTGTCCATAAATAGTTCTTTCATTAAGGTCATAAAGATTTTTTGTAAATTTTACTAGTTTTCGTGCAATAGGGAGTGCAATACTTGCAATTTTAAAAAATTACAAAAACATGATTTTCTCAAACGGGTCCAAATATGTTTCTTTAATTTTTTGGTAAGGTAGTGCCAAACAAACCCTGTATGATGACATAAACGCCATATTGCTCTATTCTTTTGTTTTTCAAAAAATTACAAAAATGTATTTTATTGACTCATCTCATGTCAGCAATACTTACATTAGAGGCAATTTCTTTTAGTTATATTTATGAGTACATGTGTTTTAAATAATGTAAAGTGAAGTTTCTTGAAAGCTATTAACATTTTTTTGTCAAAATGAACTCAAAATCCACATTTTCGTTAGAAGCGATTTCTTCATATTATTGCATTTATAAGTACATGGGCTTAAATAATATATCAAGTTTCTTGAAAACTCAAGTTTTCTGTGATAATGAGCTCAGAATTCTGCATTTTCAAAACCTCTCAAATGCCATTTTCTCCAAAACTGCTCCAAATTTTTTCTTTAACTTTTCCAACCAATAGTGGTAGTGCCACTGTTTAATATGACGTTGATTTCATTTTGGTGCATTCTTTTGTTTTTTCAAAAATTACACTTTTTTCCCCCTCCAATATATTTCATGCTGTTAATATGCTCTTTCAATCGATTTGTATCCATAATTGAATTTGTGAGTGGAAGTTCTTCAAATTACTTCAAATAAAGTTTTTCGAGAACTCAATAGATATCTGTGAGAAAGAGCTTCAAATTTCGCATTTACTGTACCGCTTTATGCCATGTTCTTAAAAAGGTTCCAAATTTTTCAATGAAAATTGCTATTTAGGACAAGGTTTTAGCCTTCTTTGATATTCTTAAAATAATATTTTGGGTCTACTCTCTGGAAACCGAAAAGTGGAGAAAATTTTTAAAATGTACTTTGGGCGATGATAGATAGCAGCAGGCAAGGAGGAGGATCATGAGTGTACAGTACCAGTCCACACCCAGAAAATTAGAAAACTTTACTAGGACAAAGTCTGTGCTGTTCTGTAGCACCTCTAGTTTATTTTATTAATCAAAAGATTAAGAGATTCGTCTACATTCTGGTAGTTAGAATCGATTTCACCATCTAGTTTTCGAGTAATGGGACTAAAATTTGTCATTTTAACATGGGCTCTTACAGTGACCTCACAGATCCTACATCAAATTTTAAAATCATGAGAAAAGTAACTGCTGAATGTTTTTAAAACTCTTTCCCTAAAAAGCTAGCATCTCAAAGAATCAATATGTGCTAATTGAAGGACATTTACTGTTTCAAATTAGAGAATTTTGCGAAATTAGAAGCCTAAATCAGTCCGAAGGGAGATGGTCACAAGCTTTGTTGAAGGTCACGTCAGTAATGCGCAAATCAATAACCGCATGCTTGATTCAAATCGAGTGACTAGTCCTCGTTAAAAGTTCTTATATACCTCTGGGTCTTCTGGGCCCAATTAAAACATCCTTACTCCTGGAAAACATTACCTTTCATATAAACCACATATTCAGCGAAGCTGAAATTTGATGGATATAGTATTTTAGTGCAATCTGAATGAAATACTCAGTTCAAGACATATTCCAAATGAATCACCTTGATCTCCTTGCTTATCTCGCAGAGCATGATCCATTTGCTCCTCTCTATGAGCAAATGGGTGATCTTGAGAGTTTATTGAATTTTTTTTGTACTTGCAGTACAGGATTATTATTTTCGTATTGTGCCGTTTGACTTTTGCTCCTTAACAATTATTCAAAAATGATTTGTGTTCTCTTTTATTATATGAGATAAGCAATGGATTGTCATTGTCTTGTACACCCCAGTTGCAAAGATATCTTACACTGGTCTCAAAGCATCAATCTTTCGCATAGGTCAGCACCTCAGTTAGTAGAGCTACTGGATGGAGGTATTCAATTCACAACAGTATTAGAAATACTTTTATAACAGTATTAGTGGCATTATGAAATGATGAAATACTTTTCTTGTGATCATGTCAATCATTCAAGGTATAGGTAAATGCAGAGCTAGCAAAACAGGTCTAGCATAATAAATACTTGCAAAAGGAGGTTTAAAACTCCCACCAATGTGCATACATTTTTTTAAAATACAGTAAATACTCGAACAATTCTTCCATATTTTTTTAAAAAATTGCTAGCTAGGAATTGGGGTGCAGGTATTATTCGTGTCATGATCGAAATTCTATGTACACTGTTTTCTTGAGCCCCGGGTTACCTACCCCCACTCCTTTTCTGGCACTAGTTGAGTCACCCTTTATTGTGTGAATTTTTGTTTTTACTTGATATAATTATTTTTCATTACATTTATTTTAATTAAGGGAAAAATAATTTTAAAAAATCAGAATCAAGGAAGTCAATAAAATAGGTATCATTCATATTTTAGTTTGAATATTTCCCTAAAAACCTTTTGTTTCTGATATGCAGAAACGGAGTGTGTTACCAGGAAGTTCCGAGTCACTACATCGCTAGATAACTATCAATTCACCGCGTTATCTTATTGCGTTTACCGTCCAACAATGCATGATGAACATCACGTGTAATATAAAACCTTTCATAATTAGATCTTTAAAATATCGTATTTTCAAAACAATTATTTATGCATTAAACTGTACGGAGATTGAAGTGGCCACTTTACAAAAAAGCTTACAAATATCAAAACGAACATAACACCTTTTCCCAGAAGTATCACAAGCATCACAATTACAGTCGAGTCCGGTTATAGTGAACTGAGGACTCCCGTTTTGGTTCACTATATCCAATGTCAAAATTAAATAGAATTTCTCCTCAAATATTGATTTTATTAATATAGAGATACAGCAAAACATATTAACAGCATGAATTGAAAATTTCAATGTCTTTATTTATCCTTAAAAATCAATTGTTTGCTTCGTATATTTTTTGTTTAATTCATAGCAATTTCTCTAGGTCCTTCTCCAGAATTCATGCTTTCTCCATGCTTGATTTTGCGTTGTCTACTGTGTCATTAGTGCCATAATGCAGTTTTGACACCCTTCAATGCCTGTTACACTGTAGGAAGTCCCACTCTTCGATCTTTTACTCACCTAATAACACACGAGATCCACATTAATGGAATGGGGCAAGTGGCTAATGAAACATCGCTTTCCCGTGTGGCATGGAGGGTATTGGCAGACTGGGGCAATGGCAGTCGCGTACTTCCTCTCGCCTTCGTAGAACAACATGCACTTTCTCCCGCGGATTATGAAGTAACATTAAGCTTGAATCTGAAGCTAGTAATTGTGTGTTGCCGCTGCCAGTTGTAGCCACAAGCAAGACATGACCTTGATTTCCACAGTGGGACTGAGTGGTAGGAGGTTATCAGAAAGATCCCCATTCCAGGTCCGCTACCTTCACCTCAGGGAAGACTTCTTCGATTGTGACGTTTGGCTGATATTTTTTCCAAGCCGCCTAATGTTGGAATTTGTGGCATGGAGGTGATATATTCCTTTCCTGGAGGAAATTAATTTCCAGGTCATATTTCTTGTAAACAAGGTTCAGGTTCACTACAACTGAATCTTCTAATGCTTATTTGTAATGTAAGTAAATTAATTAGAGTCTTAAGTCAATAATGGAATTTTTTAATTGGAAAAAATTAAAAGAAATAAACTAAAAAAATTGTAAAATAAAATAGTATATGTAGATAATTACAGTATGCATAAATAAACTGACCAACAATGTGCAATGTTTATTAAGGGGAATACTATCAGCTATTCAAGAAATATCTTAAAACCTCTTTTCATTTTGAGTGCAACATCAAGACAAACGATTACAAAAGACTGTGTCCATTGGAAATCTCTATTGAAGATTTTATTTCCAACAACAATATAATTTTATTATTGAGGGTCTAAATAATGCACCTCTTAGAATTCTATGAAGTAGTAATTTCATTTTATTTCATTCATTCATTTTTCATTCAATTTGGTATGTATTTTACACAGTAATCTGTATCTAAAACTTAAATCAATGTCCAAACATGTCAATGTCATAAAATTATACTGAAAACATTGCAACCAGCAAATAGCTTCTCTTTTATTTACTCCCTCCACTGGAAATAATATAGTACAATGTAAAGTTATATACAATGTTGGAGGGAACCAAACTACTGATCTTATTGTTAAGCATCGAATAATATATGGATATCTTGCCATTGGCTCAGGTAGTGAAAGGAACGAATAGAGAAACAAGATTGAAAAATATTTGAAAACTTTTAATTTTGTCACTTCTGTGTGACATTGGAAGGAATTATTTGGTCTTCTCTCAAATTCCACTTTGGAAGCATCCTCTGCCGATTCACTCAGATCTAGTGATTTTTTACCACATGTTGACCAGGCTACGAACAGTATTCTAAGTGATTCAAAACCACAAAACTTTGGAGCACTGAGCAAGTATGCCAATCTCAAGGACATTCTGACATTGCCCAATTACCAAAGACTTTGTGCTCCACTCATGTGAGGATGTTGTGGCATTATTAACGATCACTGTAAAAAATACATAGATGTGTCTATAATGTTACTTCTTATGATTTTGCACTAGCTCATTGTGTAATAGTGCTTTTTTATATTGAATCTTCTTCAATTTTTCATTCCTTGTTCATGCGATCTGTTGAAACTAGTTATTGGTAGGTCTTTGAGGGAAAGAAATATTTTTATTTTCCATTTATGGAACAACATTCATTTGTATAGTGAAATACAACTCCTCATGTGATCATATGAATCCCTATTTTGTTTATATATGTCTCACAATATCCATTTATCAGTTTTGCAAATAAATATTTTTGAATGTAATGTGGGCAGTCTATCTACTTGGGAATACCTTGCATTCTAACCACCTTTATTTTCAGGGGTATTAATGGATAGGACCTTTACTATTAAAATTGCATCCAAAAGTAAATTTTCGTTTTGTTTTTCTTCCTCTGCAAATATTAAGTTTCCTCAATTGTGACCTTAAATTTGTCAGAAATAATTTCATTTGCAATGATGAGAGAATTTAAATGAATTATCTTTGAAGTATTAAATTCTTGAACTCTCTTACTGAGCAAAATAGAAAACGTTTGATGAACGTAACAGTTACTTCTCATTTATTATTTTTGAAAATCTGTGTGTGATGAAAACTTTAAACAGAAACGATGATTACTTTACTAGCTTAATCTTCTTAGAGAAAAAGGGGTAGCCTATGTGAGGATAATAGTATGTGCAAATTTCCATATTATATATTGAGAACTGTAGTGATGCAGCTTCCTCGACTTAAACATGTATTTTCTGTCATTAGTTTAAACCATGCTTTATTTTGTTTAAGCCGCAATGAAATTCGAGCCAAGAATCTCTTTAATGTGGCTGATTGCAAGATATATTGGCAGAAATGTGGTGATTACCTTTGTGTAAACGTCAACAGATACACAAAAATCACTAAGAAGGACAAAGAAATAAAATATACAGTAAGTTACCTGTTCATTTCTCCCTTCAAGTATTTTTATGTACCAATCTTAGAATTTCTTAAGATTGTGTACATGTAATTTAACTATTTCAGTAAATTAGTTCATTGGTTACTCAAAGTTGTCTGTAAAACACTATTTTGTAAATTTGTCCATTAATATATCAGTACACAAGTGAAACTCGTTTAGTCCAAAAACAGTGTTTTGAGATAAATCAAGTTAAAGATTGTTGCCTATTCAATATCATGTGCTGAAAGAGATGAAACTTGTTTTTTACTCACTTTTTAGGTAGTAATATTGTGAATAAGAAATGAACAAAAAAATTGGTCCAAAGGTAAATTTTCACTTTTTAGTGATTTAGTTACAAAAGAAGGTAGTTGATAATTTTGTACATGTATACTCCTTCAACAATTTCACTAATCAAAAGAATACAAAAAATGTGATTTAACAGTATAAATAATTTTAAAAAGCATCTAAAATGGACTTAGGGAATTTCACTTGTAAACACAAAATGGTGAACAAACTTTTACTATGATCATCTCTTGCCAACTTTATACTATTTTGAACGTATTTAGTGTATTGACTTCAAACATCTACATGTGAATTAAATTGAACTTCTCTAACCACTGTGACTATTCCAGGGCATGTACTACAACTTTGAAATCTTCCACATGCGAGAGAAGCAGATTCCAGTTGATAGTGTGGAAATTAAGGAGACAATCCATGCTTTTGCATGGGAACCTGTGGGTTCAAAGTTTGCCATTATTCATGGAGAACCCAGCAGTATCAATGTTAGCTTTTTTTAAAAATTTCTTTTTTTTAAATTTTTTTTTTTTAAAATAAATATATAAAATATGTGATAATTATAATTTTAATTGAACTTGCATTTACAATTACAGAAAGAATTTTTTTTTTCCTGAATTAGTGCAATTTTATTTTACTAAATTCAAATGTGTTATATTTCAAGAAAACATATCTTTCAAATAAAAGAAAAGGTTATTATTTTTCAAGTTTGTTAGTGGTAAAATATTTTTAAATGTTCTTAGTTCTGAACAGTCTCATCATTTTTAAATGCCCTCCTCTAGTTGATGAAAGGCAATTCACATGGATTTCTATGCAAATGGAACACTAATCGATTACCTTATTCCATTCATTGTCTAGAGTGCACGAGATTTTCAAATGGTTTGAATATGCTTGTAAAATTGGCGGACATATTGTGTTACATATCATGTGCTGCTGTTTTAATAGGTTGATTGTCTGTTCCTGTTTAAACCCCCAGGAATTCCTTGTTTATTCATTTTTTCATATCTTTGCATCCGAAGTCTTAATTTCCTTAATGTGAAAGAGCCATTTCTTTTGATCATCCTTTATCTCTTCTATCTTCACAGGTCTTGAGTCTTCTTGTGATGTCCTTACTTCTTTGTTGGTTTTGTTATAATGCGAAAAGAAAAATCCAATGAGAGAGCAGAATTGCATGCATAACATGAACAAACTAGTAATGGTGCACGGGACCATTTCGCACACATTTCAGTTGCTTTGCTGTAAGAGATTTCCCCTCCCTACCTGTCTTGTCTCTCCTCTCCCCATCCTGTCTTTCCTCTCTCCGTCTCTCCTTCCTCTTTCCTTCAGCTCTTTCCCCTCCCTCTCCTTCCCCTCCCTCTCTCCTTCCCCTCCCCCTCTCCTACCCCTCCCTCTCTCCTTCCTCTTTCCTTCATCTCTCTCCCCCTCCTCCCTCTCCTTCCCCTCCCTCTCCTCCCTCCCTCCCTCCCCTCCCTCTCTCCTTCCCCTCCCTCCTCCTCCCTCCTCCTCCCTCTCTTCTCCCTCCCTCTCTTCTCCCCCTCCCTCCCTCCTCTCTCTTTTCCCCCTCCCTCTTCTGTCCTCTTTTTCTGTCCAGCAACTAAATCAGTGATGGTGAGACAGAAAAAGGGGTTGTGGCTTCCTCTGCAAGCCATCGCACTACTCATATTGCTTCCATGAAAAGCAAAGCGATAGTGATAACAATACTTTCCCTTCCACAACCCCAGCTGGCACAAGGGCATGCAGGCACCCGAGCGCCCATGCCTGTGAGAGGCTGATTTGGAACAGCCTGTAATATGTATTACAATTAGTTTAACCTTCAGAGTGTGTTGAAGACTTGCCATTTAATTGGAATAAAAAGTGCACTTGATAAACTACAAGGTCTTAAGGTTTCACAAATGTGCCAGGATAATCCTGTTTTGAAAATGTTTATGCAATGAAGGTAATATTTGACTTAACATTCAACTTTATATTCACGACAGATTATTAGATTAATCTTTGTGGATCAATTGAAGATGGTCATTCTATTACAGAGGAGTGAATGTATGAAAATAGTTGCATTTATTTATTCCACAAAAGTTGTAGAAACACTATAACTATTTCTGCAAGTTTTCCAACCGTACAAGAAAAATTCTGTGGATTAAAACACAAATTGCCATGAATAATTATTACTGATTTAATCTTTGCTGAGCATTTGAGGACTTAGCATTTAATAGTGAAATGAAAGGAACTTTATAAACTACCAGGGAATGTAATTTTTGGAAAGTTTTGGAGGTGTGAAATTTGTAAATGTAAGTCCTCTTATATTGGCTTAATCTTTGCTGAGCATATGAGGACTTAGCTTTAATTGTGAAATGAAAGGAACTTTATAAACTACCAGGGAATGTAATTTTTGGAAATTTTGGAGGTGTGAAATTTGTAAATGTAAGTCCTCTTGCAGTGATGAGAAGTTTTTGAATTGAATTTCTATGAAAGATTCATATTGGCTTAATCTTTGCTGAGCATATGAGGACTTAGCGTTTAATTGTGAAATGAAATGAACTTTATAAACTACCAGGGAATGTAATTTTTGGAAAGTTTTGGAGGTGTGAAATTTGTTAATGAAAGTCCCCTTGCAGTGATGAGAAGTGTTTGAATTGAATTTCTATGAAAGATTCATATTGGCTTAATCTTTGCTGAGCATTTGAGGACTTAGCATTTAATTGTGAAATGAAATGAACTTTATAAACTACCAGGGAATGTAATTTTTGGAAAGTTTTGGAGGTGTGAAATTTGTTAATGAAAGTCCCCTTGCAGTGATGAGAAGTGTTTGAATTGAATTTCTATGAAAGATTCATATTGGCTTAATCTTTGCTGAGCATTTGAGGACTTGCGTTTAATTGTGAAATGAAAGAACTTTATAAACTACCAGGGAATGTAATTTTTGGAGGTGTGAAATTTGTAAATGTATGTCCTCTTGCAGTGATGAGAAGTTTTTGAATTGAATTTCTATGAAGATTCATATTGGCTTAATCTTTGCTGAGCATTTGAGACCTTAACATTTAATTGTAATAAGAAAAAACTCATTAAAATTGATACCACAAGGAAACATCCTATTTGGCTAGCTTACCAGGAGCGAACTTTTTTTTAAATGTCCCCTTGCAATGATGAAAAGATTTAAGTTGAATTTTCTTGAAATATTATTGGCTTAATCTTTACTGAGCAATTGAGGACTTCTTTCAATTTCAATGAAATACGTAATAGAAAGGTGTTTTAATTAGGTGTTGAGCAGACTGAAATGCATAATGAAGTTGCTAGTTAATTTTGCGAAGAAAATGTCATTAAATTTTAGTGTAATATGGAAAGGAAGTGGTATATGCCAAAAGAAATATTTTTCAATGTAATATGTGCATGCATTTCCATACTTAAGGAAGAATTTTCCGTAGAAATTGTGATTTTAGAAGTGAGAAGGTTTGAAATCTTGAATGATTGTTTTTCAGATTTAAGGTAGAATTTTCAAACGTAAAAATATTAAATATTTTAAATTGTGCCTGTAATGAATATTTTTGTTAATGACCTTGTGGATATTAGAATTTTGGAATTTTGAATTTCGATGAACAATGAGCTTTATCTTTCCTAATTATTCTCTGACAGTTTTTAATTTTTATTTAAATACCTTGTAATTCTAGCTGATTGCCTGGTGTGCTAGGTAGTGCTATTTTTTTACTCCTTCCTTCTGCTCTGACTGTCCTCGATTCCATGTTTTCCATTTGTTCTGTCATGGTGCCATGCACTAATGCTTTGGGGTTTCCATTTAACCTTTGTAAATAAAAAAGGAACTATTTTTTTAATAGTTTATTTTGTTATGTATTAGTTAATATTGATCTCTTTATGTTTTTCTTAGTTGCTCCAAAACCTTTATACAAAGTTTACAAGCAAATACTCTAGTGGTTTATATATTTTTGTGAATCATACATGTGAAGTTATTTTACTATTTTAAAAAAATTAACATGGTCTGTGTTGAGTGCAGGTCCTGGGTAGGCATTGTTTGAAATGAGCATATAATGTTCAAATTTTGTTGTTTTATTATTTGATTATTTGAAATGTTTGCAGAATGCATGCTACCATATCTTCCCCCCCTAATATGGAAAATAAAGTGGAATCTCGTTAGCACCTGTTAGCATGTTTTTCTGCTGCTTAGTGTGTTCATATTTTCAAGTACCGGTCCCAATTCCAGCAAATTATTCACTTACACATTTAATAATCCCGCTTAGCACATTCAAAGTTTGTATATGTAACTTTCTTCGTGAGATATCCACGATTTCCAGTGCACCAGTGCCATCTTCAGTGCGTGTTGTTTTCATAGTACTTTTGAATACCCCTTTCACTTTAATTCCAGAGCCAGAGAAACATGTTTTGCTGCACCCTCCACGTCAATTTGTTTTCTGTTAGGCCTGTGTCACTTGAGTGTTGCGTTGATATGCTTGACTGAGCTGATGATTTCGGCTTTGTGCCTATGCGTGAGTCGCTTAACACATGACATAGATTAACTCTGTATCTTACACGAAATAGCACAAGCACGTGTGTTGTGCCCACAACTCAAGCAAGTCGTGCAAGTTACAATGTAATGAGTGAAGATAAAGCACGTTTTCTAGCATTCAATGTGCTATGCTCGCTAGGCAACAGACTTTGATGAGCGTTACTTTTATTGCTTTTTTTGTGTAATTTAGTTTTATTCGAAGACATGTATGAATAAATTAGTTAATCCCGTGGATGTTCTTGTGCTATTTACAAATCCATATTTTCTCAATTATAGTGATTTGCAGACTGAAATGTGAAAAGTAGGAATAAATTAATAAATTTTCATTAGCACGTTTTCTCGCTTTCAACGTTCAAAATTTTCTTTCCTTTGAAAAACGTGCTAATGAGATTTCACTGTATATGGATGGGAAATCATTAAATTAAGGTTTCAGCAACCTTACCTGATATTACTAAATATTTTATACTTTATATTTTAATCTATTTACAAAATGTTGAAATTTTCATAACACTTCTCTTCTCTTCCAGAACGCTTTGAGAAGAAGGTCTGCAACACTCTACATTGGGCTCCATCAGGGCAGTTCATTGTGCTGGCTGGCATGAGAAACATGGGCGGTGCTTTGGAATTTGTTGACACAAATGATTTTGCGATCATGAATTCCACTGAACATTACAGTGCCTCAGAACTCTCTTGGGACCCAACTGGTCGCTATGTAGTGACTGCTGTTTCATATTGGAAAGTAAAGGTATTGAACACTCAGTAAATGATAATTATTTTAGCTTAGATAACTAGGTTACTCTGTTTATGTAACATTGTTTCTGCAAAAAAAATATTATAGTCTTGTGTAAGAGATTGCAAATGTCTACATGTAAATTTTCATAACCATTTCTGTTATATAGGGGGCTGGCTCTTTCAAGATTTGTAATGTGTGCTTTGTTCAATTGCTATATTACAAGTTATTTTTATTCTCTATGATGATTAACCCATTAAGGACGGAATTTTTTTAATAGATAATGTGTTTTAATTTAGTTTACAAATAACATTTAAAAGGATAAGAATCAATAAATTTCAGTTTAAAATCAATTTTTTAAATTTTATTGAGAAAAAAGTGTGTGACCAAATGGTCACGCTAGTACTTTATGATAACAAATAACACACATTGTAATAGATATGAACATTATTTTGAACGCAAAATTACCAAACAGTGTACAGATATCCCTAATTTACATTTAGAGCATTCTGTTCTGCCAACAGCTGAACATACTTCTCCAGTACGTCTGCCTCTTCTTATTTGGTTCAGGTTAAATCATTAATTTGCTCATCATATCTGATTGCATTGAAAATTCTATTGAGTGTCAAACTTCTTAAACCTTTTGTGGCCCTTCCAAAATCTCTGGGAGAACTGCATTTTTAGTTTGATAGTTTGTGACAATCTGTCTTCTGAAGTGAAGATTTGGTATTGATTGCCCTAATGATTTTTTTGCATAATACCTGTACATTATGCATTTCAGAATCTAAGAGCGAGGTGAAAATTACTAATTTTCCCCTCCTATGTTGATTCTGTACATGGAAATGTCTTCATCCATTCTATCCGTTCCTCCTATATATTCATTATATGCATGTATGATGTTTAATCTCGTTATTATCAAAAGTTTCTTCTCTGCGGCACCATTTTTGACATTGTTGACAGTGCATCTTTCCATACTACCAAAATCAATCAGTTTTCTTTGTTCGTTTTGGAATTATTAAATACTCTTTATTTTTGCATTATTTCTCTTTTTAACGTAATTCAAGCCAATCATTTGGTATCCCGTTTGGTCTCATTGTTGTAGTTCCTTCATATCCCTTCACTTTCAAATGCACAAATAAATTGAAATTGATAAACAAATTATCAAAATAAAACTGATATCACAAGGTTTTTCTGAGTTTTCATCTAACTTATTTACAAACACTGCTGCTGGCTCGTCAAACGCATGATCAGAGATTACATTTACACTTTGAAATGACCTCGTGTAAAATTATATATATCCCAAGGACTCACATAACCATATGGTCACGCAAAATTAAAATTGTACTTGTAGCCCATTATGTAAGCAATTTTTGTTATTTGTACATTAGTTATATTATTTAACTATATTTTAAAACATATAACTTATTGAACAAGCAACAAAAAAAAGTCTAAAATATAAAGCCGTACTGATCCAATATGCTGATTTCTGAAAGTATGAATTTCTGTCAACAACAATGAGCATAACACCCACAATCACTCGTGCAACAGTTAGTAGAACATATCATTAAAAATGTTATTCTAGATATGATTGTTGCGATACCAACCTCGAAAACATTAATTACAGCTTCTTAGGTTCATTTAAGTCATTGTTGTACTCATGACCATATGGTAACGCTATTCCTTAATGGGTTAAGTGTTTTTAAATTTCATTTTATTGCTTGTGAGAAGGTTTACTAGGAAGTATTTTCATGAAACTTAATTTGTAACTGAACGTCAAAGAATTAATCGCTGTTAATTTGATTGTTGATTTTGCAAAATGTACATTGACGGAGCTGTTTTTTGTTATTGTTTTGTAGTCACAAATGGCACAAGTCCAGTATTGTCGTCGCATAAATAAATTTCATTTCATTTTTTGTGTGTGTTCTCTTTAGGAGGCACCAGGAAGTAGCATTGCAAGAAATGTGAACTTCACACCTTGATGGATTGTGTGTGGGGGGGGGTGCGTATAGCGATGTCCATTGCCTGTTGCAGTTCTTAAGTTTGTGCTGTAAGGTAGCGTTGTTTTGTTCTCTTTAAAGCGTGCGAGCACACACGCACTCATGCACTCAAACATTGGAATATTTTAAAACTTCATCCTAACATTTTTTTTATGGCAAATAGTTTTGAATTTGCAATCTCAAAAAAAATTCATGGAAGTTCAAACTATAAAAAAGCAAGAAAATTCAACAGCAGCAGCCTGTGGTTTACCTTATGCGGATACATGAGTACACCACATAAAATTTAGATGAATAAAAACTATTGCATCAGAATTATAATAATAATAATCATAATCACAACAATAATAATAATAATAATAATAATAATAATAATAATAATAATAATAATAATAATAATAATAATAATAATAATATAGTGTAAGATTAAAAGTACTACAATATGATTTGTTTTAAAATTTTTAACTTTTCATTGTGTTTAATTTGTTTCTTACTTTCTCAGCTTACTTAAAAAGAGAGAGTAGTGTAATTGTATGTCAGTATCAGGGATTATTTGAAATAAAATACTTACTGCCAGAACCAGGTAACGAAAATGTGGATCAATCTTGTTCTTAAATGTAGTAAATTCATCTAAAACATTGTTTAGTCAGAATCCGTGTTTTGTAGATCCTCAATACTGAAAAATTGTCCATCTATGTGTGTCTGTCTTCATCTTAGGTCCAAGTTGATAACAAACCTTTCAGATAATTTTGTCCAAAATTGATATTGCCTGATTGATTTGAACTAACTCGAGGTCTTGAGAATTTGAAATGGTTATTTCTGTATTTGGGAAAAAAATTACATGAAGCATCAATATAATTTTCTACATTTTCTCAAAAATGTCTCTACATTCTTTTTCTTAAACTTTGTTCTTGGATAGAATAGATCATGCTTAAAAAATGGCATTTGCAGTGAAATCCCTGAAGTTTCAAAAATGGCAAAATAAAAAGAAAAAAAAAGAAAGAAAAAAATTAGGAATCTTCCTGTGACTTCAATATTGATGATTGAATTTTTCCCTTATGAAATTTGTTGTTTGAAGTCCATCTTAATAGTTCTGTACAATTTTTTGAAAATGGAGTAATTTTTGCCCAATTTGATGTGAAATTTAGGCAATTTTTAATCTATTGAACTCTGAATTTTGTTCAAATTCATGGGAGATACTAAGAATACACCTTCAAATGTACTAATTAAATATTATAGATTAGCGTATTATTTAACACCTTTGCAACTTACTGTTACATCAGCATTCAAGTTTCTTGAAGTAGAAAGGCATTTTAAAAACAAATTTTAACTGTGTATGCTTAATCAGCAAGTATAAGATAATCATATTTTTCAAATGAAATTTAAGAAAAAACTTATTTTCAGGTACGATAAAAATATTTAAGTCAGTTTGTTTGCTAAGTCATTAATTTCATAATGATAATTTCTATTTGATTTCTTCTACAATGACTTAAAATATATACCAAGATTGTGTAAATTATGTATGTGTTAATTATGCTCATTTCTTTCTGTAGGTTGATACAGGCTACTGGCTGTGGTCCTTCCAAGGCAAAATTCTTAAAAGATTTAATATTGAATCCTTCTGCACATTGTCATGGAGGCCTCGTCTGCCCACTCTACTTAGTGCCAAGCAACAGAGTGAGATAAAGAAGAATTTGAAGAAATACAGTACTCAATTTGAGAGCAAAGATCGAATGCGAATGTCAAAAGCCTCCAAGGTAATTGAAAGTTAATAGCATGAACTTGTTACATGTTGCAGTGATTTTGAACACACACGTAGGTGTGAATGTTTTAGGTGTTTGATGGGTATGTCGTATTTTTGGGGGGAAAGAAAAGAGATGTGAAAGATTTGTAGAAATCACTGTTTGTTGCCTCCTATGCAAGGGAGAGTATTTGTTTTTTTCTGAAAATTTTAAGATTTTGTCTAATTGCACAAGTGTCCTAATTGGATAGTTATAAATAACATTAAAACTAAGTTATTAGTGCTATTTATATGATGAGAAATGTACACATTGTTGATCATTTATGATATGGTTAAATCATGGCTTAATCTTTTCTGAATGTTTGTAAGAGTCCATGTAAAACTTTTGTTTGTGAACAATAACTTATACATGCAATATTTTCATCAGGAACTAATTGAAAAACGTTCAAAATTAATGAAAGAATTTCAAGAATATAGAGCTAAACAGATTGAACGATGGATGGAACAGAAAACTCAGAGAATGGCTCTTCGAAATAGTAAGATATTTTTATTTTATTTTGAAGAATGTGAGATAACTACCTAACTTTACTTTTTTTTTAATTAGTTACATACTGAAAATGTGTATTTTTACACTGATGAATTAGATTCAGATACGAAGAATGTTGAAGAAGAAACTGTGGAATTTTTGGTGAAACAGGAGACAACTGTAATTGAGTAGTGCACAATTAAATTGAAGCTTGGCCTTTCTTGGAAACCTCAGTTGGTGAATTAAGTGATAACAGCAGGAGGTAGAGAAGATCAATACACTGACTTCAACAAACTCGGTGCATATTTTTTTTCCCTTCCCACCTTCAGTCTTTTCCCCCTCCCCAAGTGATAGATCCTTGCGGTGTGGGACATTGCCCTTGTTGCTCCACTTGGAGTGACTTGAAGATGGGTGGTGTATGTAATAACTTGTGTGAAAACTGTTTACAAAATTTGGGCTTCAAATTTCTTGGTCTATTATTGCTTCATAATCCAATGCACATATACTCTGTGCCATTTGTAATGATGTTCTGTGGAAATTGCTATCATGTTCCATACAGAATATGTTACAAAATAATTATAAATAAAATGTTTTTTAGAAGGAATACTTGTTTTCAGGTTGTATATTTGTTTGTAATAAATTAAAAGCCTGTATGAAATTTTGAAATACTTATCGGAATATATGTATTTATATGCAAAAATTGTATCGCTTTAATATTGCTGGGAACCTACATAACATACTTTTTACCTTCTTTCTCTTTTTTCCCATAGAAATTTAAATTTGCAAGCTCTCATTCTCTGATAGGAGGTTTGAGTTGGTAGGTAAAGAAGTAGTTCTGTTCACTGAAATTATAGGTGTGAATTCTTGATTCACCAAAATTGTAGGTACGAATTATTAATTTTCTTATTTTAAGCAGTGAATAATGTGCTGTGGGAGGTGCAATTCTTGGCCCAAAGGTTCTAGGTATGAATACTTTGAAGACAAGATTTTACACCAAAGAATTGAAATTCTTGGAGCATACTGCAATTTCCATTTTAAACATATCACAATGTATGGAATAAATTCAATTCTGTGTTTAGGCCTAGCCCTAGAGATGCATAATTTAAGTGGTATTCCCGAAAAGATCTCAGGGAAAGCGAAAAGAGTACCTAGGAATACATGTAGATGGCAGGGGGTGCTTACCTAGAAAAGATGGCAGGTCGTGATCGCTGTTGTCTTTTTTTCCTGACCTTTAAGTCGTACAGTGCTCTTGGTGGTACGAAATGACGTGGATGTAAGGATCCCCACCCTATCAACAACTGTGAACGTCACAGCGAGTTTGACACTCATGGAACCAGAAAAGAAGGTAAGGCCAAGTTTGACTGCAGACGAATTGCCGGGCACGGCCTGTAATAGATGTGGCAGATTCGAATGTTCAGCCCGAATACAGTATGGTTACTGTATGCATGTTTTTTTAAATCAAGAACGCGGTGGAGAAACGTGTAAAGTAATTTAGAGTACCGGGTAATGAACAGCTGTCGGCTTCTAACCTCAAACGTATTTGCCAGGAAAAATTGTGTTTTTAAAACTATGTATTGCCTTTAGTGTACGTATGCGCGAGTCTCTGGGTTTGGTGAAGAGTGATCGGTAGTACGCTATTTGTAAAGTTTTTGATATATGCCACAACGAAACTGCCAACAATGGACGATTGAGCATTATTACACCAAATACAAGTGTATATATATAATACAGTTCCTAAGTGTGGCTCCGGCAGTGGCGTCGATATTGTTGGTGTCGCCCAGTTAGTATCATGGTGTCATATGTCTTCGGAATGTCATGTTTTAAATTCATTGGTTCGTAGTGTATTTTCCAGCCTAACGATAAAAATGAAATTAAGGATAAAATATTTAAAAAATTACCTACAATTTAATTAGATTCATATACGTGGCTTTAACATTTTCAAAGTACATACTTTTTCAAGGCGTACAATTTTTAAACTTGGTGTGATTGGAAATGCATTGTTCGTGCGCCTAACAAATTCGGAGGCAAGAAAGGCATTTCTCTGAAATTAAAGATGACAGAATGGTTGAAGTTACCAGACAGTAATATCCCCGTGGTCTACCTCGGTACTCCACCTGCTTCCCCACGTGAGTCCGTGCCAACTTTTGAAGCAAGGCCAGTCGGGCTTTCTATACCATGAGCTAGTAAACTCCGACGGAGATTGTTGAAGTAAAAAACCCTGGCCAGATGCCCTGATTTTAGTATATCGACGTTTTACTTAGCGTAATATATCCGCTGAAATTTCTGATGTATTGGGGTCATGTACGTAGTATTTCAAGATATTCCATTAATTAATTTTGAAAATCGTTTCATATTTTCGTGAAAAGATTTCAATTTTTTCGAATGTGACGTTTCTCATGTCATACTCTCGGAATATACAATCACAATTTGCTTCATGCCCTTTATTTTTATCATGTCTAGCCATTTTTCTGTAAGGTTTGGAGTATGAATTATTTTTCGGGAATTAATAAGTATATTTGTATGAAAAATCTGATTTAAAAACTAAAGAATACAAAGAAAAGTGAGGGAACATATTGTTGAATTTCTTACAATGTATTATTTATTTGAACTGAAAATTCGAAAAAAAACATTGAAGTCTATATGAAAACAAAATGTGATTATGAAAATTACTTTGGAAGTTCTTTTTGTACTAACATTTTTACTGAGTTGAATAGACCTGCTTTTTTTTTAAGCAGTATATCAACTGCAGAATTTTTAATTTTCACAGTCAAGAAATTGAAGTTTCTACATGTATTGAGAAATTCAAGCCACAAATAAGCATGCTTGTTTCTTAAAATTTATTGTCATTATGTGTGAGTCCATAGAAGCGTTTCCTTAAATCCAAACATGATATTTGTCTTGATAATCTTAATTGCAAGTTTCAGCTTTCATTTAAAATTCTGATTCTACATCTTAAAATATTATGACTTTGGAAGCTTAAGCTCTTGTGGAGTTGCATTATTTCACCTCTCATTGCATTATTTTGTCAATCTTATTTATTAATGTTTCTGTTGTAAATTAATTACCTTTTGCAAATCAATAAATTATTTTGAATATTACTCGATTTCATATGAATAAATAATTGTGTGAAATATTTTGAGAAATAATGGCTTATGTCTTTGGGAAGGAAGTATATGTAATTGATCTTTATGTAGAAAATAGTTCCAAAGTCAAACCTTGCGATAGATTAAAGAAAATATATTTTCTATGTTTATGTGTGCTGTGTAAGAAATATTGCATTGTAAATACTTTGGCAATTATTAAAATATTGCCATGTCTAATGAAATTAAATGGGGTTTACTGAAAACCAAATGGTATGGAATAAGGTTTAGGATTCCTGATAAAAAGACAAACATGAACATAACAGTAAGAAAGGTGCAAATAATTTGACCTTTGGTGTTCATGTTCCTGCAATGTAATTCAATGTGTGAGAAACAGGTAGACTTATTTTGCTGAAACTGGAATATGTTAAGATGCTTTTGAATTATTTCTGCTACATTAGTGTGTGTTATGACCAGAAAATTAAGCACATTCCATTTTCTACGTCTTTATGCCATGATTTTTAATTCTTAATTACTTGTAGGTAATAATAAGTCAGCTTGAAGATTTCAAATCAATGTGCTCCACATGTTTTTGCATAGTTCTCTGTTCTATTTTTTGGTGTTTCATTTCAAGAAGAATTCAGGTTGTTTTGTATATTTGAATAGGAAAGCAAGAGAGAAGCGAGAGAGAAAGCAATAGGAAGCAAGTAACATCTATAAAACATTTATTTTTGTGAGGAGAGGATAGTAGGATTCTTTTTGAGGAAAATTTTGCTTCAGGTAACAGCTTCTTGGCAAAAGAAATTATCTATGGAGGAAGTGTGATGTGAGGTGTCAAGTTAACTAATTTAAAAACCTATGAAAACGTTGGTTGTGAAACTTTAATGCGTTCATCCACAAAAGAGAAAATAAGGCTTTATGACTAGAGAAAAATTAATTAATCAAATGAATTATTTAACTTCTAGAATGAAATCATTGTATCAATTTTTGTTCAGTGCAGGAAAAATCAGTTCTCTGTTGAATCATCATATGAAACAAATTCCCATGCAAACCTCTAAATAAAGTAAGGTTCCGAGATTTATACTGAGATGTATTTCTATGTTACAATTGTAGTACAATCGGGGAAAAAAAAAAAATTGAAATTCCCTCTCGTGGCCCAGTTGCTTCATTGGTCCACGAGTGCTTATTGACTTCTGGGATAAGTGTAACGTAATATTCTTGTATGGTGTAGTTCAAAGTGGTTGGTTCTTTCTATAGACATATAGTACTATATGTCGATGCATATCGCCAATAAAATGTATGAGAATTATGAATTTGTGAAAATAAATATTTCCTTCACTTAAATTCCACCACTATTTCACCCAACATTATCACACGAAATAGGAAATTTGAAACCACTATGCTTTTGTTTTGCGTTTGTAGATCTAACACATTCACGTATGCTCTTGGAGTCAATAGTCAACTAGGTACTGTATTCAAGTCCAGTCAACTATTAATAGTTGACTACACAACCACATTCAAGATTTTTCTTCTTCTCTTAACTCTCTATCTACTATTACTAATACCATACTACTACTTCTTCTATTTTCACTACACTCACACTACTACTCCCACACTACCCTACTACACCTACTCTCTACTCTTCTCCTCTCCTACTACTCTCACTCACTCTCTCACTACTCCTCTACCTCCCACTCTACTCTCCACCACTCTCTCCCTACTCTCTCACTCACCTGCTACTCTCTTCTCTTCTCCAACCCCTTCAACTATCTCTCCACCACTCTCCTCCTACTCTCCACTACTCTCTCACCTATCTCACTCTTCCACCATTTCCTACTCACTTCTTCACCTACTCTACCACCACTCTTACCATCTCTACTCTACTCTACTCACTCACCTACACTCACTCCATCCACCACCTACTCTCTCCACCACCACTCTCCACCACCACCTACCACCACTCACCACTCTTCCACTCTACCTACCTACCTACTCCTACTCTACACTACTTTCCACTCACCTACCACTACTCTTCCACCTACTCTCTTCTCTCCACCACTCACTCTACTTCTTCTTCTACTACTTCTTCTTCTTCTTCAAATCTGTTCTTCAAATACATATATATATATATATATATATATATATATATATATATATATATAAATAAGGTCAAGTACAATTTTTCGAAAAACAGTAGTTTTCCCGTAATTTTTCGTGAAACAGGCAATTTTCAAACAATTATTTCCTAAAAACGAGGCAATTTAAAAAAAGTTCCCGAAAAGAGGACGAATTTCCGGGAACTGCATCTTCGAAAATCCTGTAAGTTGTAATTGAAAATATTGTTGGTAATTTTTCCTAATGAAATCTGTTCTAAAAACTTTATCATTAAATTATTTCGTATATAATTTTTTGAAAATGTACGTTTTTGCGTAATTTTTGTTGGAAGTAAAGAAGGTGTGTGTGTATTAAGGACTCCATTTTTTTAAAAAAAAAAATGTTAGCTTGGTATAGTGCAAAAGTACGCTTAGAGAATGCCACGTTTCTCAATTTTGTTGACCTCTCTGAATTTTCAAAAATTGTAAACATTTTCGGCATGTTCCTAAAATTACAGTATTGAAGTTTTTTATGCTTAATGAAGCGAGTAATTTTAAGTGAAATAAAGGTAATTTTCAAACAATAATTTTCTTTATTTATGGACGAAAGAACCCGAAAATGGCACAGGTCTCATTTTCGATTAACTCTGTATTTTCGAAAATTGCGTAAGTATAAAATTGAAAAACAATACTGATGATAGTGTTTATTTATGTATATATATATATATATATATATATATATATATATATATATAATAACACGCCCACCTACTACCTTCCAGCCGGTGGCAATGAAGCGTGAAACTATGAATGCTCGTAAAGCGAGCTTTGAATTCTCAGGAAGCAGGATCTTTTGGGTATGAGAAAGGTCTGAACCCTTGACACAATGAATTATGTAAAATTCTGGTAAAATGAGCATATATTCAGTAAACAAATTACACAGTGGCACAAATATACAATAAAGTATGCACTTTGCGTAGATGGTCACTGCAAAGAAAACAGAAACAAAAAAAAACAAAAAAAGAAAGAACACAACCACAAAAAAATGTATAGGCGTCACCTCGACTGCCTGAATACTTCAATAAGCACTATTCACAATACTTTTGCTTCTACCTCTTTCTCACCTCACCTTTCGTGTACCTCATTTAACTTTTGTTAATCTTAAAGTTTTCTCCGTGCACGGCCCTTTAAGTGATTCTCTACAATTATTCTATCATAGACTTCACAGAGGTCAGCCTTAAGCTGCGCATTTATTACAATCCTGTAAACTGTAACACAATAAACGTGACACACACGTTACTTAAATCGTACCCTTTACAAAGTATAGCAACTAATTATCCCTGACATCATACAATGGAAACATGACTTTCAAATAAGATTACTTTTACATTACATGAAAAATTATAATTTACTTTAGAAAAGTTGTACAAGGTATGGCATTCAAACGAATTTACTCGTGCGTACAGCGAATGAAAATCTAAACTGCCGCTCATACGTTCGAAATATTTCTCCCAGTAATTATTTGGAACTTTCACCTATTTTAGGACGCTTCGCCTGGTCTTTAAAGCTACACGGTTTCCCAACAAATTGCCGCATAGAAGTTGCCAGTTCTTTACCTCGACATCTCCTTCCCGCTCGCTATCAGTTAACCTTGGGGTATTCGGTCGCTCGCCGTCCTCGCCACGTCACTTGACTGGTTCGATGTCCTGCGGTTACACCACTTCTTTCGCTCGATCTCAGGATGCCGCCATACGTCCAAATTCCAAACCTTTCTCTCGACCTCGGGCTCGTACCATCCACGTATTTGGTCCAAGTCCTTCTCGCCTACGCTTGAGTCTTCACTGGAGTCGTCCTTCTGCCGCGTACCCGTTGCTCGCGCTACCAGTTTTAAATAATTAACGTGCTTGAATTGACTACTTCTAGCACTCGGCCGACATACCACACTTTGAGCGTGCGTGGTCGTGGCGTACAAAATTAAATACTGGATTTCGTTTAAAGTACTTCTGCGCGAATTTATTTCAATTATGAAACTATTTCAGGTTCAAGCAATCACATCGCTTGTTTACTCGCGTAATGTTAGTGCTAACACTGTACATGCACTTCACTTCTGAATTCTATCACTTATTACCGCGTTTCTTAAATCAGCTTTAACTAAGCAAGTAAAATTATACTCCTGCACTAACCAATGACTATCGCCGAAGAATTAAGTTGAGTCGCCGTCGCTGTCGAAGTTGTAAGAGAGCTCTTCCGAAGTGCGTCGCGGTATTTATGTGACTCCACCTGGGGAAATTTCTGGAGGGGTGAATTTTCTCCCCCTTCGCGCCCTCTCAAGAAAATATTATCCGGAACTTCGGACATCGGAGTGCGAAAACCTGCGGGTAGATGTCGCTTTCTCGGACCATCGCTCCGCCGCGTACCCTATTTCTCTGTGTTCTGGTATTTTCTCGTGGCTTATGGTGGCGTTACGGGTTCGTATAATCCCGTGACGTCACAATATATATATATATATATATATATATATATATATATATATATACACACACACACACACACACACACACACACACACACACACACACACACTTTAATCTGTTCTACTTGGATCATTATGCATCTGAAGGTCATTCTCTTATTTTTGATTGAAGTAAAGACTTTTTTTTCCTTTTTCAAAAACGGCTCCAATTTTTTTTTCTCGGATGCACGCTAACAAAGCGTGTCCCCACTTACTGCTCCCCTGAGGAAAGTGCTCAATGGGAGGGCATCCTCGCGCTCCACGAACATCTCCTATTGCATACGAAATAGTGCTTCACACTTCGCGAAAGCTAGGGAGTTTTTGCACGACAAAACACAGCATTCGTCTACAATCGCGATCTTCTGCTCATGCGCAGATGCACGTGTTGCAAAGCTGGAACTGTGCTTGAGCAGAAAGTCGATTACTGTTGCACTTCGGTGGACAAAACGGGAAAGAGATGGGTGGTCTTTTGCGCATCCGACTTCCGCCAATGAGCGGAAATTTTAAATGCAGTCAGATCCCAAAATTATCACCTTGTTACAAGTCATTGAAACTGATATATGAAGCTTTTTCTTTTTTTTAATATTGCCGCTTGTACTCCCTCATGGTGTTATTTTTGATTGGTCACCGTTAAAAATTGTCATTTTAAAAATGTTTCTCAACACGACTCGCTCTCGATGTAACATGGCGGCCAGCGTCTGGTGTGGCTATTCAAACAAGTACCCCAGTTGCGGTCACGCAGTTCGTGACGCAAACTGGTGCTGCGCAGAACGAGCAAACATTGGAGCACCGGAGTAGCCCACCCATATCTCTGCACCATGGATATAGTATCTTAACGCTAGATGTGCCACGAGCGCCATTGTTCCAGTCCCCAAATTGAAGAGGTCCGCCGCCGCCTTAGGATGGCAAAAGCGATCAGGTGTTACAGTGCAGTATAGCGTCATTGTGGTTTATTAAACAGTTTAGGGATACGTATACGGTGTGACATTAAATTTAACTCACTCTGTGGAATTTTGAAGTAGTTAATTCTCTAAAGCACGTTGCAAATGAATGCATGAACGAGTTTTTTGAATAAATAACGTCGTTAAAGTTAACTTGCAGTCAGTAACTACCTCACAAGCATCCTGTGTGCTCTGTGTCTTAGTAATTTATTTACTTATAAATGGGTTTTGTAGTTCATTGATATTCTTAGACCTTTTTTCAGCTTGGTATAGGCTAAATCCTGTATTTCAGAAACCATTCAGGAATTTATATGAATATGGCTATATTTGCATTTTCTAACTATAATCCTGTAGCTTCAAACAGGTTACAAAAATATGCCATTAAAATTAATAATAATTATGAATAGATTATATATAATTATTATTATGACATTGATATTGGATGCTACATTATTCTTTTTTTATTTTCTCCATATTTTGCAGTGTTAATAGCAAGTCTGTGAGGTTGATTTTGAATTTCTCATAATTTATTATAAAATCGTGACTAAATGTTGTTTATTTTGCTGTAGATACAGAATTGCCCATGCAATTACAATTTTACCCAACTGTACAAATCATAATCTTGTTCTTTGTTTTATTTGTAGTTAAAGCAACTTCTTGTAAATTAATTAAGTAAATTGATGTTAAGGCAACAAAATTTTTAGATCTCTCAATTCAGTCAAACCTTAAATGGAACGTCCATTTAAATGAATTGAACACAAAATTAAGTTCATTATGCTACGCGTTCAGAATTCTTGCAAATTCAGTCAGCCTTCATACTGCTCGTTGTGTATACTTCGCGAATGTTCATTCCCGCCTGAGATATGGCATAATATTCTGGGGAAATACATCTTATAGCTCCCAGACTTTTAGATTACAAAAACGAATTGTACGAATAATAACCAAATCCCGCCCACGTGATTCATGTAAGCCTCTCTTCATTAATCTAGGAATTCTACCATTACCGCGTCTTTTTATTTACGAATCAGTGGTTTTTGTAAAAAATGACTTGCTCAAGGGCGGGAATATTTTTTCAGAAAATGCCGAAGTCTATTACTATAACACTCGACGTAGAAATCATATTCATCAGGTGACAGTATCAACAGCTCATTAGCTTATTTTGTGCACGTCTTCTAGAATTCAGTGGGAAATACAATTATTCAAATTATCGTTTCCATGTTGTCGCGACAGGAAGTAATAAGAGCCAAAATTTATTGCTTATTTATCCTTTAAAATAGATTTTATTACATGGGAGTTTTTTTGTTTTTTTTTCTCCCTTTCAAAATTCAAAATTTAAGTAGTATATGACTTAGTGTAGGGATCACAGAATTTTGAAAATGTGCACACAATTCACTTTTCCCCATAGCACGTCATACGCAGTTTTTTAACTGTTTTTTGACGTAAAATAAATAAAATAAATTTAAAAAATCCTTCATCTTCCATATAACAAAAAATATAATGTAAAATATGAAAAAAGAAGAATATTCCAAAAAACTCCAAGTTTTAATGAATAAAACGTTATGTAAATGCAACACAGAAATTGTTTTCAATATAGACCTTGGTAGTAGAACTAGTAAATAGTTCTGGTATTGACACAGCAGGAATGATTTTGAAATACTTGACATAAATTGATAGTTGAGAGAGATGTGCAAACTGAGGGGAATGACAGTTTTGTTGCAATGTACACTTTAATAAATGTATAGAAGTTATAAAAATGAGATAAATTTAAAATGATATTAATTTATATTAAGAAGTGAAAAGGGAAACCAGACAATGAAAAATGAAACTGAAAAACGCGTGACATGTTATGAGTCAGAAGAGGAGCCAGGAAGGAAATTTTGTCAGTTCTTGTAATATCCTCCAGAAATACATTTTATAACATTAAAACATTCTTTTAAAATTCAGCTTCCGAAATAATATTTCGAAAAATGCTTCCTGAAGCCTAAATAGATCAGAAGCGCAAACTTATTTTCTGAATGCATCTCTTATTTTCTCCAAAAATGAAATGCAATATTTGAATTCCCGCGTTTTCGTGCCATCCCTATGGCAAATTTCTCGGGGTGCAATTTGGGAGTACGTTGCGCTGCCGGCCGCTATGGGGTGTTGGGGCCCTGGCAAAAACTCCCTACTCGCAATTGTCTGTTCTCGAATAACGTTTCAACCGGGGTTGGTTTCCGGGGAACCCGCGCGTGGCAGTGCTAGTGCACGTGGCGCCCGCCGGCTGCATCGGGCTCGTTCAGTTGGGGTTGTCGTGCATGGGTGCGCCGCGCCGCGCGGGCTGGGCGGGTGCTGACGTTGCAGCTGAGGAGTCGTGCACCAGCCATTTTGACCATGTTCGGGCGTAGCATTGCGGTAGGTATACATGTGGTGCTGCTTAGTGCCCTGGCCACGGAGGACTCTCCCATCGGACGAGTAGGTTTACTGGGGCTATTTACTCTGCCGATGCTGATCAGGGCGTTGCGGCCCGTTTGTCGTCTTTTGTCTCTTCGGCGAGAATTACTCTAGTTTCGTGCCCGTCATAAGTACTAGAACGCGAAGAACTAGTCTTACAGGGAACATTGGAAGAAATAATGGAAGAGCTTGAGGTGTGGTGGAAAATTAATTTCATAAAACTTTTTCGGACATAAATTGTCATTTGTTTGTTCACATTTTCTGTTGAAACATTACTACATTGAAATGTTTGGCTTCGTGGTTCGAGTTCTTCGTGAACAGTGGGTATTTTCGGAATACTGCAGAGTTGTAGAGTGCAAGCGTCTTCTGTCGTTGTCAACCGTAAAGCAAACAAGAATAGATGGGAAAACGGATGTATTCATCCAATCAGGTTCCAGTGTTTGTATAAAAGTAATTGAATCTATGACCAAACATTTCGGGCATTTACCAAAAATCAAGATGTATTTATTTTATTGGACGTATTGATTCCCTGGTTATGAATCCTCTTCAGAACATAGTATTCTTCAAATATCTAGTTGCCATCAATTTTTCTTTGTTGATGTTATTAGCGATTATTGGTGTCGAATGGGAACAGCATTTCCAAATGATATATTCCTCAGATGGAAATATGGCATTTACAACCAATAAGTGATTAAAACAAAATATATTAAATGCCATTCTACTAGGGCGCTTCAGAAGAAAGGTTAGGGTTTTAAAGGAAGTTGAAAGCAAGATGGTGGAAGTAACGATATTGCTATGGTGTCCTAAAGTGCAGCAACAAATCACGGAAGAGCTCACCATAGCCATTGTGATTATTCACTCCGGTTGCTAACGATTGGAACTTTCATTTATTTTGGTACCCCTTCAGGTTTGTTGTTTTTTTATCCCGTTGGTCCCCTAAGAACGTTTTCAAAATTTATTGCACAATAGAGGTTTACTGCATAAAGTTGTGTATTTCAGGGTTATGCGAAATTATATTGCATATTTTTAGGATGCATTGAACTGCATATTTCGAAGTGGATTTCCATTTTTAGCTCGTTTTTGTTACTGGTGAAGCTCTTTGCTAATAAAGTACGGTATATCAAGTCACTCAGGCTATGTCTTCTGCAAAATTTATTTATTTGTTTTTGTTTTTTTGAACACTATAATGTGTTAGAAAGGAATGATTGCCCAAATGAACAGAGGCGTGTCTAGGTGTTCAGGCGCCCATGGCACGCATAACCCCTGTCAGGATACTCCAATTAGGGATTGTTGGTATTTGTTTTAGCGGGTGTGCTGTAAATAGCGTCCCTGTGAGTAGCGCCCATGGCACGTGCCATGCCTGCCATTTCGTAGACACGTCTCTGCAAATAATGCCATAGTGTTCGCAGAATTCGGTGACAAGATTAATCACAAACTTGTTTGATATTTTCTTCTTCCGAGGGGAGGATTCCGATCTAACTATATGTTGTTCGAACTTTCTAGTTGGTAGAATCAATCAGTTGTTTAGTCTCTCGTATCATGTGTCTTTTCCAGCATACGTTATGTTAGGAATCACATATTCAATGTTCGTAAGGCCACTTTTTTTGGGGGGGGGGAGAGGGGGCAACATCTCACAATATTAAAAAAACCTTAAGTAACGTCGATTTCTCTTTCAACAACGTAGGTATTCAGTTGCCCTAGGTATTTTCACATTCATTTTCCTCATTTAACTCCGCATTTTGTCCGTTTTATTGCACATTTTGCCATTTGAATCTGAATAAAAATCCGGGTCTTAAGACTTTTGTTAGTGATGCAGCTTGCGAAGCGAACGATTGCGTAATGGGGAGTACGTAGGCGGGCAGTGGGCAGGGTCGCCGTGGCTAGAAATCGCTGAGTGGTGGCGGAACTGGTCTCGACTTCCTATTCTTCACCTCATTTCTTGGAGCGCAATCCTCGTGTAGTTTTCCGAAAGCTTAAAAAAAACTAGAGGTGCTACAGAATGACACAGACTTTCTCGTAGTAAAAAAAATTTTTCCCCTTGGTGTGGACTGGTACAATATTGACCCTCCTTGCCTGCTGCCATCTATTGCCACCCAAAGTACATTTTTAAAAAAAATTTCTGTACTTTTCGGTTTCTAAATGGTAAAACCGAAATATTGCTTTAAGAATATTAAAGAAGAGTAAAACCTCATCCTAAATAGAAATTTTCATCGACAAATTCGAAGCCGTTTTTAAGAAAATGGCGATTATGCATTACTGTAAATGCGAAATTTGAAGCGCTATTTCACAGGAATCTATTGAGTTTTCGAAAAAACTTCATTATAAGTACTTTTACTAACAAATGCAATAATGTATACAATTCGATGGAAATATGTATATTAAAGCAAATATGTATAATTCAAAAATTTTACATTTTGTGTAAGTTTTGTAAAACAAAATACAGCAAAATGAACTTTGTCATATTAAACAGTGCAATTAGCACTATCTATTGGAAAAATTTGTAGCCATTATTGAGAAAATGGCGTTTGAGCGTTTCTGAAAACGCAGGATTTAGAGTTCTTTTTTACAAAAAACTGTCGAGTTTTCGAGAAACTTTATTTGGCATTACTTAAAGCACATGTACACATAAATCTAATAAAATGAAGAAATCGTCTCTAGTGTAAATATAGACCACGTGAGAAAGTAAAAAAAATAAATTGAAAAGACAAAAATATAGAGCAATATAGTGTTTATGTCATCGGATAGGGTTCATTTGGTACTATCCCAACCAAAAATTTAAATAAAAAGTTTCGAGCTTTTTTGAGAAAATCTTGTTTTGTTATTTTTTAAATTGCAGATATTGCATGCACTATTGCACGAAAACTACTAAAATTTGAAAAATATCTACATGACCTTAATGAGAGATGTATTTATGGACAACAAATTTCATTTGTAGGAAAAATCTCTAATCTTCAATTTTATAGTTGTATGAGGACGCCAGAACAATTCAAACTTTTGCAATTTTCGAAACTTCAGAATTAACCTTGGAAATTGGACCTATGCCACTTTTATAAATGTATTTACTGTGTTCTTACCCTAGAAATCTAAAGAAAAAATCTTGAGCCGTTTTTGGAGAAAATTTTGAAAATGTCCGGGGAGCTTCATGTAATAGTCCCTACATTTTAAAGAATATTTTTCAATATTTCAAAGCTTCAACGAGAGCCAGATGGACAGGAGTTTGTTTTATTGGGAAAAGATCGTAAGTGTGGTTTAGACGATAGGACTTGATTAGGTTTCTTCACATACGACGGACGGACGGACGTTTTGAAAAAGATAAAAAAAAACACTTTTTCGGTTTTAGGGGACGTGTATTTCCGTTGAAATCTCGAAATCAATTTTCCGCAGCATTACATAACTTTCTCTATACTACGTACATTACTCCCGTATATACGTATGAATACGAGAAAGTAAAAACCACGAAAACACCAAAACCGTATTATTCGATAGGGATTCCCAATCGATGTTTCTATAAAAAGGAGAAAATATGAAACAATAACCAATGATGCACCAATGATGCCACTGTCAGTTCTTGGGATTCGACGGAGCGAACACTGTTTATTCTACCTTCTTTAAGGTGGCCACATCTCCCTCGAGAGATGACCCCGATGCCGTGGAGTTTTCTGTGCCTTTGTTTTTCGCATGCCGCCAATGCAAGAGCAGTAGGCCTAAAGGCCATTTCTTTCCGCCTTCTTCTACGATGAACTGAGAACTATTTAGGGAGTCCTTTACTGTTACAAATTAACCACGTACGAGTAATTTTTCATTTCTCGTATACGTACGTATATACGGAGTAAAATACGTTGTGTAGAGAAAGTTATGTAATACTGCGGAAAATCGATTTCGAGATATCAACTCAAATACATGTTTTGGGGTCCCCTCATCAGTTTTTTTTAAACGTATCTATCTATCTATCTATCTATCTATCTATCTATCTATCTATCTATCTATCTGCCTGTCTCCCTGTCCGTCCGTCGTCTGTGAACAGCACTAGCGCCTAAAATATGCATAAGATTTTTTCCTAGCTGATTAACCCCCTGTCGATATAAACTCACTCGAAGCTCTGCGATAATGAAAATCAATCATTTTTGGGGGTACTTTACAGGAACTCACATGTCCAAAATTTTCTCAAAATGATTCCAACATTTCCTTTAAATTTTTTATAAGAATAGAGTAATATACACTTATAATGGTGGCATAGTCCGATTTTCACTGTTAACTCTAAATTGTCAAAAATTGCAAGTTTGATGCCGAAAAAACTATTGGAAGCAAAACGTCCGTCCGTCCATCGGTCTGTCGTATGTGAACAAACCTAGCTCCTAAACCACACGTACTATCTTTCCTATACTGAAGAAACCCCTGGCTATCTGGCTCTAGTTGAAGCTTTGAAATTTTGAAAAACATTCTTTAAAATTTGGGGGTACTTTACATGAAGCTCCCCGGACATGAAAATTGCTATTTAGAACAAGGTTTTAGTTTTCTTTAATATTTTAAAAATATTTTAGTTCTGCTATTTGGAAACCGAAAAGTTGAATAAATTAAAAAAAAAAAAAAAAAAGCATTTTGTGCGGCCATAGATGGCAGCTGGTAAGAAGGGGCAAGACTGTACAGTACCAGTCCACAGCATGGAAATGAGAAATCTTTACTACGAGAAAGTCTGATCCATTCTGTAGCATCTCTAGGTACTTTCTCGTATACATACGAGATGCTACAGAATGACACAGACTTTCTCGTAGTAAGGTTCTCTAATTTCCTTTTTATTGACTGATACTGCACAATCTTTGCCCCTCCTTGCCTGCTGTCATTTATTGCCACCCTTTTTTTTTAATATAAATTTTCTCAACTTTTCGATTTCCAAGTAGTAGAATCCAAATATTAATTTAAGAATATTAAAGAAGGCTAAAATCTATTCCAAAATAGCAATTTTCGTTGAAAAATTTGGAACCGTTTTAAAGAAAATGGCGTTAAGCGTTACTGTAAATGCGAAATTTGAAGCTCTTTTTCACAGGAATTTATTGAGTTTTCGAAAACTTTATTTGAAGTAATTGGAAGTACTTCTACTCACAAATCAATAATTTATACAAATGCATTGAAATGTGGGTATTAACGGCATGAGAGATATTTAAAAAAATACATTTGTGTAATTTTTTAAAAAACAAAAGAGTACACCAAAATGAATTTTACGTCATATTAAACAGTGCCATTACCACAGAAAACTGTAGTGGTTTTAAGAAACTTAATAAATAAGAGCCATTTTTTAGAAAATGCGTTTGAGCGTTTCTGAAAATAGGGATTTTGAGTCATTTTTACAGAAAACTGTTGTGTTTTTGAGAAACTTTATTTACATTATTTAAAGCACATGTACTCATAAATATAATACTGTGAAGAAATCGCCTCTAAAGTAAGTATTACCGACGTGAGAGACAAGTCAAATAATTTACATTTTTGTAATTTTTGAAAAAACAAAAGAATAGAGCATTATCGCGTTTATGTTATCGTATAGGGTTTGTTTCGCAATAACCGTAAAAAAAATTAAAGAAAAAATTTGGAGCCGTTTTTGAGAAAATCTTGTTTTTGTAATTTTTCAAAATTATACGTATGCTTACGAGAAAGTAAAATTAACCCAGAATTTTAAAAAAAATCCAATTTACGCAATTCGACTGTTTTTTTAAATTCTGGGTTAATTTTACTTTCTCGAATGCATACGTATAATTTTTTAAAAAATCTTATTTTTATTATTATTATTTAAATTATTTAAAAAAATTAAAAAACAGTCGAATTGCATAAATTGGATGTTTTTTTATTGGGTGTCTTAAGAGCTTATTTTTTACGTTTCCTCCCCGGACACGCTGTATATTTGGATAATATTACAATACTATAGGGTTTAATAATTACTATTATATATTTTTCGATATTTTGCATTTGTTTGTCAACGCTATCAGTTTCGTATTTATTAACTTTTCATTGTTTTACTTTCTCGCGAACTGCTTACGCAAAATATTGGAAGTTTAAAAAACCCATCGGATATGTTCGTGAATACACTGCATACCTTGTACAATGCATTCGATGCCAGAAATATATTTTCATTTAAGTTTTTGAATAAAATATCTTTGCTTGAAACTAATTTTCGCACCAAATGTTCTACGATTTCAAGTGACTTTTACAAAAAATGATGTCTGAGATGTGTTATTTCGTAGACCAATTGCGGTGTAGATAGTAATACATAACCATTACTAAAGAGGAGAAATTACGTGCTGTTTTAGCACCACTAGTTCAAAAGATTTACGTTTCATTGTAATTCACAGTGTTTCACCTCTGTAGGTGCCTTGAAACATCCTCCAAAAAATGTTTGTCTAGTTTTTGTTGTCAGAATGTACTAAAAGGATCTGCCTAAAAACAATGCCAACCCATTTGCCTTCTTGAGAGGAATCAAATGAGTTTCTGAAGATATCTGGCGAACGTATAAAGTCGCTCAAAACACGTTTTAGTTGCCAAAAAACACACCCGTTTCGAGGGAAAGTTTTTCGAATCTTCGGGATGGATCCGCCAACAAATAACCATTTCCCCCACCAGGAGACAGACGCCTCGATTAACGCTTCATTTGTCTTGGTTGGTGGACGGGAAGGTCTAACCGTGGGTGACGGACGAACAAACAAATGCAGGTTACTCAAAGAGTGCATTAGGATTCTTTAAATCCATTCTTGGTCTAGAAATAGTCATTTCCAAAGAATATACAGGGAAAACAATACAACGCTGTCTTCGAATTCCCCCCCCCCCATAACCACTCGGATGTTCTATAGAAATCATTCTTCAATTTTCGATTAATGCATTTTATAATTTTACTTTTTGAATCAAAATTTGAACACTTAATACAGGTTTACCAGGTATCTTAATTTCTGTTTTCTTGTATAGGACGTGAAGCCGAAGGAGTATCTAATAATGAAAATTAATTGACACGAAATACAAATATTTGATCACGCCGGGATCCAGGGGTTCAGGGGGTCCAGGGCCCTCAGTTATCTAAGCTGATTTAATTTTTGTATTAAATATTTCGCCTAATAGAATGTATCATTTTCATAAAAAATTGCATAATATCAAGAAAATGAAATCATTTTTACTCTTCACTAACTGAACAATAAAACCACACAAAATCGGAAGAGATTCTTACTTAATTGAGGAAGAGTATTAGTCGGTAGAAGTTCACAAGCAGCTGGAGCGACGACAATGAAACATCTCATGCAAAAAAACAATTGCTCAAATTCGCACACAGAAGCACATTGGTTCGCGTAAGTTTGTACTGAAGTCTGTCAGTAAGTGTCGCAAGTTAACAATTTTCCGGGCGTGAATATTCCACATCGATCGACAATTTTGAAGCTTGTAAAGAAACTTCGCACCCATGGAATTTTTCATTAACAAACAGAAGTGTCGAAAACGCCATGTCCTGATAGAAGAGAAATTGAACGAATCCTCTGCCTGATTACAAAAATCTCCAAGAAAATCTTTGAGGTGTCTTTGGTTACTTTCATCAGGATTCGTCACCTGCTCACACTCCTGGTCGAATAATTAGTCGTGGGTTATGACCTCCTAGATCACCTGATCTGACTCCATGAGTACCGGCGCTCTATCGAAGAGTAAATTGCAGCAATTCCTCGAGATTTATTTGAAAGGGTAAATCAGAATGTGTTTCGGAGGTGCTAAGAATGCATTCGAGCCGAAGGACACCGTTTTCGACACCTTGTTTAAGGTCAGATAAGCGCAGCAATAGTTCCCGTGTGTCAGCAAGGGAGTTGAGTCAACGGTTCGCTGGGCGAATGAGCTCTCGACTGCCCGGGCGACGCGGTCCAAATCTTCGGCGAACGATAAAACGAATACTCTGTATATACACATATAGTACATGCATGCATACATACTAATAAACTACTTGGATATTCTGAATGGCTGAGCCGCTAAAAGCATTCAAATGTTGGTTTGAAGAATTGTTTTCTAGGCCAAAACTTGTTCTGCAGAAGCATGGAAACACTTCAGAAACATGTACATTGTTTATTATTTACAAAATAAATGCAACATAGAAGAAAAGTTAATCCATAAAAAAAACACCCAAATGAGCCTGCTTTATTATGCTTCTAAACAAATCGCCTCTTTAAAAAAGAAGATGCACTTTTTTTGAAGAAAAAAGTGACTCGGGTATTGCGGGCGCGTATTGCAATTCAAAGTAAATCGTACTCTTTCCAAGGTTCATTAAAATTTTCATTCTTACAAATGCATTTTTATAATTATTAATTCGTCTGATTGCGAGTATAGACAGTCACGTCATCAGATCCACTTATCGGCAAAGAGACTCGTGGATAGTGAAACGCCTATGCGTCACATTGCGCGTGCGACTTTCATCTTGTCGCGTGCAATGTTACTCCGCCAAGACGCTTGGTGTGGATGCAGCCTTTAAGCCACGTCGACACCTACAAAGATACTCGGGAGGCCACACAGAACAGGGACATTTTGCGCGAGCGAAGTGAATTCCTGCAGTGTGGACGAGTTCGGCGGTCGGGAGCGCTCGCCGAAGTTTACGCCGCACAGCGCGCGAGAGAGAGAGAGACACACACACTGTCGGTGTCTCAGTGCACATCAAAGGAAATAGCGGGACAGATCAGTTGTTTGGACGGGACAAGTTCTTTTATTGCTGTTTACTGAAGATGACATATCCTCACAAGAGGCCGCTACCGCGCAGAAATGCATGGTGTTCGTTTTAATGCAACATCTCCCAGTTTCCACGAAGCATATTATAGTTGATTGCCACGTGAAGGCGCCTGTGAGAACAAACCTTAACATCAATGATAATCTCTACTGTATTCTTATCCCGTTCAAAAGAAAATTATAGAACTCCTCGCCAAATTTAATATGCTAAATAGTATTTAGCCAATGACTATACATTGTCTGCCCTATGTATAGCATCTAGATTTAGGATTTGTGTATATGTATCCCATGAAAATGTGTAACTAGTATGTGAATTTGTAAATACTGTATTTTTGTAACTGTGGTCGCCAATGACCGAGCTGTTTATAAGGCGACCGTAATTAAATAAAAAAAAATAAAATAAAAAAACTATACTACAGTACCGGCACCGTATAAGCAACTCTGACAGCTCAATGCGCTATTGTCTCCAATTACCACGCTCATGGCACCACCTATATCGCAGATAAATTTTATCTCAAAACCTTTACTGACAGGCAATAGCACGTCTTGATATCGTGTTCATAGCTTTTGTCAAAGCACGGATCGTATCGCCTCCGCGACTTCGTGGAGTCGGATGAACAGCAACACTGAACCCTGGCTGTAAGAAAGTAAACAAATCCTCGCAAGCTGATTGCTACAGAGCAGGTCACATGACATACCAGAGCACGTGGCGAGCTGTCTGAGTCGCTTATAAGCTCCCGGTACTAGACTATATTACTCCATATATACATACGTATACGAGAAAGTAACGAGTATCGTAGGCTTCCGCGGCCAGAGTCATGATCTGGGCTCTCCGGGTGACGCCGCGTCCAAGGCTGGGGTGCCGACGTTTCGACCGACATATCGCGGTCCTCTTCAGGGCTGAACGCCGCGATATGTCAGTCGAAACGTCGGCACCCCAGCCTTCGACGCGGCGTCACCCGGACGGCCCAGATCACGAGAAAGTAACAAGTTACAGCTGAAGAAAAAAATTATATTTGCCACAATACGAATACCCCACCCACCGAGACGCAGAATTCACACAAGACTCCCAAGCAACGCGACGCACACACAGCATGGACGCATGACGCGCGGCATAAATATTTTCATGGCCCCCTACTTCCACCATACACCGACAATATTTACGTCGAATGGCGTGCAACGTAGAGATTTTCTTGTGTGGGCGTGACCTTAGTGAGCGGCGCGTGTCGCATATAGGGATTCGATTTCGATGTTTTCAAAACATCGATGTTTTATAGAAACATTTATGTTTTAAACATCGATTTATTAAATTCGATATTTTTCCAACATCGAATTTTTGATTTCGATGTTTTTACGTTTTCGACATTTTTGTGTGAATGAAAAAAGTGCTTTAATCCCTCTTTTGTAAAAGTTAAAATACGGAATAAATGATACCACTCATTTTATACGACATACGATAATATGCATATTATCTCTCTTCATCCCTGTACCATTGTTCGGCGAAATGAGGAATCTCTGACCCCCTTCCCCTTGTGAAGACTTCGGTTTCCCGCTCCGTTTTTCAAAAATTATTTATAGTTTTTTTTTTTTTTAATTTTGTTTTGTCAGTGAAATCCTAGTTATCACTTAATGAACGCGGTCATTGTCAAATGAAATTGTGCTTGATGGAACTATGTGTGATGGAGGTTGCTAAACAGTTTTAAAATATCGCTGTGATGTGGATGTGGCGCGTGCGCAGTGAGGGCGGCGGGCCGTGGGGCCGCCGGCCATGGAACACTTCGTGCTCTTCTTCCCCGTCCTCGTGGAGATGGACGCGCTGGCGGCGGCGGCGGCGGTGGTGACGCCCGCGACGGCGGAGCCCGGAGCGCCTGTGGTGGTGGTGGCTGCGGCGGCGGCGGAGGGCGAGGGCGCTGCGGGCGATGCCGCCCCCGCGCCCCCCCGCCCGCCCCCGACCCCAAGCAGCCGCCCCCGCGAACGGCCTGGTACAGTACACGCGCGAGTTGCACCTTGCACGGCCCACGGTGGAATCGTAGGGCGGACTCCAGTGCACGACCACCCCAGCAAACTCACTCACTTCTCTTTGGAAATAAATTGTTTCGTTGTGATTGTACGGTAATTTTTATTGGTGTTTTGATTTGTGTAATATAATCTTTATTGGATATTTTTTGGTTAATAGAGTGGTTTCGTCTCCTGTTTACGTAGGGAATTGGATAAAATAATTCCGCTTGGGTTAGGTGGTACTGCCTCGATCTTGATGCCAAGCGCCTGCATAAAATGTATTTACTTGCGTATTCACTTGTGTGCATTCAATGGCAATTTTAAGACGATCCATTTCGTCTTCAGCGTGTAAATTCCGTTCGTTGGACATAATCGAAATCCGTTTCTGGCCAACTGACAATTCCGAATGTGGGTATCAAGACAGAGGTATACAGGATTGTAAGGCTTTCTTGTTCTGGGAAATAAGATCCTTTTCAAGAAATTTCCAGGTGCCTGAAAATATTTTTACAGTTGCTGATTTCTACCTCTAAAGTTTTTCAAAATTGTAGTAATCATAGTACACACGTAAATACTTACAGTGTGCTATGTAGATGTTATTGTTGTATAACAGTGGTTCAAAATGTGTATGATTCATGTCTCGTGTAAAGGCAGTTGAAAATATTCCGCATTCGGCTCGCCGAATCCCGAGTAGAGGAGATGAGTTGCTTGGTACTTGCCGAGCGCCAATCAGTCGGCGCTCCCCATTTGCACACATCAAAGCAAGTGGCCCTTCGCTAAACACCTCGGCTACTCGGGATTGGGGCAGCAGTAACTTCCCACTCCCCGAATGCCGAATGTGTGCAGCCGCCTTAATTAAAAGTGTCAATATTTTGCACTGAGAAAAATAAAAAAAACGACCAACAACCTTACCATAGGTTGGAGTGAACGTGTTTGATGGAAATAGGAATAGTAGTTTATGCAATTAGTATATAATGTTAAGCAATAAAGCAACATTATAAACGAGTTGCATGCGGTATTTTTTTTGTATAACAGCATTTAATAGAGATTAATAAAAAAAATCAAACTTATTTTTGCCAAATAACGTTCATGTGGTATCTCGGGTATTTGACATTTGAGAGATAAAACACTCGGCTGTTCAATTTCCTGCTACCTCCCCACGATTCGCTCGCTGCGATTGGTTGAATGTGTGATGATTATGGGTTGGATTTTGATGACCTAAAACATCGCCAAAAATAATCAAAGAATGCTCTAACTAAAAATGCCCTAAAACCAAAGAAATATGACGTAAAGAATCTTATCAAAACCTATTCGGATGAACAACTCAAGCTGTTGGATACGTTACTGATGTAATCGAAGCTTCTTCCATTCGTTCGAGAGAACACAGATTGTAAACGTTTGGTTTGGACTATTCTTTACAATGAAATCTCTGTCTTTAGTTATCCCGAAATCGGCCGAAACGGCAATGGAGCTGATATACGTCACAAGAACTATATACTCACAACAACTGTCAAAACAATTTGTGAGCGAACAAATCGAATAGGCTACTGAGTAATTCTCTGAATAACTTTTGTTGCATCTTGTAAATATTATTTGAAGCAAGTACCATTAATATGACATCAAAATCGACGAAATCTGCAAAAAATGCATTAAAAATGACGGGGAAATGTAAAAAAATACTTTTGAGCAAAATCGACAAAAATGCGAAATAATTACCTATAAAATGGGTCATTTCCTTTTGTCATAACACAACATGACATTGTTCTAAAGTGATAAGATGATTCTAAAAATGATTCTAAAGTTCATAACACGGCATTGTTCTAAAGTGAAAAAATGACATTTCATTACAATCCGCCCCTAGTGATGACACAATAATTCTTGCCGCAACACGCTAATACGTCATCATTTGTATCATAAAACGCCCATTTATGAACGATTTCTTGCAAGAAAAAGTCGTTTATAATGCTGGAATACAACAAAATATTTTATTGATTTGATTCCAGATGAAGCGAATTGAGGGAGCAGTTGTGTAATAAACATCCACGACGACAGCAAACTGTCAACCTGTTTGCACCGTTTTTCAGTCATGCCAGCACTTGACTCTGTTGGATGCGTGCCAGTATTTTTCTCAGTGCGGCTGCACGAGGTGCGCGTGCGTGAAAATGTGATGTGTTTGTCCGCAGGATGACGACGGAGAGCCTCAGCTGCAGCCGTCGTGGCGGACGCGGCCACCGGCCACGCCCACGCCGTCGGCGTTGCCTTCGCCCTCGCCCGCGCCCGCGCCCACGCCGCCCGCGTCGCCCGCGGGCGGCGCGCTGTGCTCGGGGCAGGTGCTGCGCGTGGACGCCGAGGATGCCGTGGTGGCCTGACCGCCCCGCGCGGCGCCACGCGCCTCTGCGTGCTCCTGCGAGGACAGGTAGGCGGCCAGTTCAGATGCCGCTGACTTGCATTTTCCCCATTTGGTTCTCCCTCCACCGAGGCACCGGCCCAACTGGTCTCCCGTCATGTAAGATAGTGTAGTGCGTGTATGTCCATGAGTTGAGTGTGTGTGACAGAGAGAGAGAGAGAGAGAGAGAGAGAGTATATAAAGGAGAGAGGATAGGACAAAGAAGAGGGGGAACAGAAGATCAGGCGGAAGAACAAGTCTCGATCAGGTTTTTCGTCCAGTTTCCCTGATCCATTGAGCAAATGTTGAGATGGCCCCTTGTTTTTCTTCTGGACATAAATGTAACTTCATTTTCAGTGCACGTCTTCCAGAATTCAGTGGGAAATACAGTTATTCAAATTATCGTTTCCATGTTGTCGCGGCAGGAAGGATTATTCCGAAAGACAACATGGATAAGAGCCCAAAATTTATTGCTTATTTATCCTTGAAAATAGATTTTATTACATGGGAGCTTTTTTTCCTTCAAAATTCAAGTAGTATATGACAGTGTCGGGATCACAGAATTTGAAAATGTGCACACAATTCACTTCTCCCCATAGCACGTCATACGCAGTTTTAACTGTTTTTTGACGTAAAATAATAAATAATACATTCAAAACTTTTTTTTAAGAAATATGAAGTATACAAAAAAAAGACCAGGATCCTTAAAATGATTTTATTCAAGACCAGGTACAATAGCTGAAGTGCGAATCACAAGAAGATTGTACCGTAAGCGAGCCGTGTTGTTATAATCCAGAGGAAGTCCCAAAATCTTCCCAGTCACCGAATAACCGTAGGAGAGTTCCAAGTACGTAGCACAGTCGTCGTTGTAATTGCTCTCCACACTTCAAACACCAAAACACTCGCCAAGATACGCTCACTAATACTGCCACTCGCTGTCTGCTTTGGCGTTGAGTCGGAGCCCTCTTATAGTCCGGCAGGGCTATGAGCCCGCCGACTAGCTGTGGAGTAGGGGCGGGGCCGCGTCTCTACCCGCCTGCTCGGGCGTGACGGCCGCGCGCAGCCGGGCTCGGCTGGCTCGCACCGGTTGTCTCCTTCTGTCGCCAGGGGCGGTAACGCTCCGCTGACGTCGCTCGGCGGCGTCTCCTTCAATTGTGTGCGGCCGGTCACGACAAAATATTATTTACACGCGTAATTGTGTGATTAAAATGTAGGATACAGCGAGTTTAATTAAAAGCGTGATGAAAGTAAACCCAGGGCTCTTTAAAATTCTGTATTTACGGATTGCAAATTAACACTAGTTCCACTTAATGTACAATTTTAATATTATCTGATACTTTTCGACTTAATTTATTTCTACATTTACAATATTATTCATAGTGGAGATATTGGAACAATTAAAATTATGTTTCTCCAACTACACTGAGCTGGCATATTGAGACTTGAACAGCTGGCGCTCCAGTGCGTATGGCAAAAGAGTTCATTTCGCAGAACGATGCGGCCTCCGGTGATGCTCAGTTGTTTCAGAACGTACGAACAGAATCCTTTACTGCCGGCCTGGAGAAGCGAGGTCGGTAAGGCTGAAGGGCCGTGATTGCCCCGGCTCCACGGGTCGCGGCTTCGAATCTCGCCCCGGGCATGGATGTTTGGGTCTGTTCGTGTTGTCTTTAATATGTTCCCCTTACGGTTACCCCAATGCGGAAAACGACAACGGTCGCTATATGACCACGCAGTTCCAAAGCGACCAAATATATTTTGTCATCTACTGGTGTGAAAGGGACGTACTCGCGCGCCTTCGCCGTTCTGTGCAGCAAAAGCAGTCATCCAACTCCCGTTACGTTGTTATACCTTCCTTCTTGAGCCGGACGGTTGGGCCAGAGACCAAGGGAGATCACTATCGTCTTTTGGGGTGACTTTGTTCCAGGAAACGGAGTTTTTGTATTTGTGAAACTAAAATATATTTTTACATTTTATATAATCATCTACAAATGTTAGATAACGTAACGTTTTTACATGCTAGCCGTTCAGTTAAGTTAATTTTATTTGATCGGAAAGAAAGTTTGTGTGGTACATTGTCACCCTCCAGGGTAGGGAGATATTGTACCACACATTGTCCGCTTCTGTCTTTCTAATGAAAATGTTGTCTAATTTGAAAGGATTAAGGGATAGTGTATCTTTATACCATGTAAAAACATAACCACATGTATTTATCAGTTTTAATTGTTTATTACAAGTTCAAAATAACACAGTCAATACGATTTATTATCTACTCAGAGGCGATTATGACTTTTATTTTAATATAAATAAGCTTTCTCTTACGGATGATCTTTATACAATTTTTAACAATAGAACGAGAACCTCTCTTTCCAACGAGAAATCCTAGCTCACCAAGTGCTGCAAGATAGTTAATGAATGAAACTTCTTCCTGATCACTAAACACTTTCTGATCACCAATGTGGTACCATGGTGTTTACCTTGCACGTTATTTTGTATGATAGATCGTAAAACATTGTAAAGAGCTACTGCTTTTCTCTCGAAAAGCTTACCTGTGCATAGATCTTCAATACATTCCAGGAAGTTTTGTTGTGAATGCCTCCGATAGGACCTGGCATCAGGCGAACAATGATAAGTTCTCGTCATCGTAAATAATAAGTCTGAATTAATTTCACAAGAAATAAATCACACGGTTTCTTTGTAGAAGTACATCAGAGTGACTTTGTATCTCATCTGAAGTTTTGTTCTCCTTTTGTACAAAGTCACCCCATTTTAAAATTACAATCGGGAACTTGAAATGTTACGAATAAATAGATGTTTTAATATATAGTAATATGAGTGAACTGTAAATAATAATTATATTAGCAACACTTCAGTGAATTGTATTAAGTTCATAAAATAATTGTGAAAGTTACTTTCCTATAAAAAAAATCACGTCCAAAATTGAATTATTTTTCTCGTCAGCTCAAGCTGTAATAATCAAAAGCGCGAGCAGCCGTTTGGTGTGTTCAACTTCCTAGCATCAACTAATGGTTAAAGCAACTGAAAATACACATGCCAACATTTAATTTAACAGGAATTCTTTAAAGTGGCGCGTGATGCAAAGCAGGGTCTTTCAACTCTCCATCAAAATTGAGATCAGCCAGTGTGGCCAGAAACAGGCTCGCCACCTTTCGCACATAAAAATTGGCTAATTTGTGAGAAATATGAACACGCAGGAGGTATGTAATTCGATCGTGAGCACGCGTAACGTATTGCCGCCAAATATCCCGAATGGTAAGTATCAGTAAGGATTACGTCTAAATTGCGTGAGAAAGCTGGTTTTAGTAAGAAGTGTCTGCGAGTTTTAAGTTCTTTATAAAGTTGCGCCGGAAATTAGTTTAAAGTTTTATGTGAAGTTTGGTCTGGAGTTGAAATTTTCACCAGAAGACTGTTCGATTCCCGATTTCCAGTAAGCAAATTTTTGTTTAATAATTAGTTTCCACACACGTGTTAAATAACGTCGTTAGCAGTTCTAATTTTAGTTCGTGTAAGACCGGTTTCCCTACATATGTGGTAGTGTAGTGCATGTTAGTGTGTAGGGGTGAGTTCAGGAGTAGGAAGAGGAAGGAAGGATTGCACGCGGTCCGTGGCCCGTTTGTTAAGTTACTGCTCCGGTGTTCACCTGGTTTTGATCGGATAAACCACGGTAAACTACTTATCGGAGAAGCCGGCCGCTAGAATTCTCCTCCAGACAGCGACTGAATTCGACCTAGCTGACAAGTCTGTGTCAAAAATCCTGCCACTGTCGGGACTCGAATCGGGTCGGAGGCACTGCAGTGAAATCATGTAATGCCCTGAGTCACCTCTCCCGGTCCTATAATTTTCGTGCTTTTTAGGCTGTCTAGTTACTTGTAATGAAGTGAAATGTTCATGTTGATCGTCAATGACAGAAGCGCACAGCTAGTAAGACACTCTGACCTCTTCATTTGTTTATTCCGTTTATGGCAAGGGAAGATGACGTCACTGGGAAAGCTACTGCTATTACATGTCACTAAGGGTCGTATTTATGAAGCTCTGCCAGCAGAGCTCTTAGGGGCCTGCTATCTGCTGGCTTACAGGGAGGACAAGGGGCGACTGGAATTGGCTGGGGGTGGTTCATAAATCTCAAAACCGGACATTGGCAGCCTGCTAGGCCTGGCAAGATCCTGGAGGATGTTTATAAGTACGGCCCTAAGAAACCTCTGTATCAGACATGAAGCACAAATAAGTTTGGTAAAACGTGTAGCTTTTTCAGTCACAATCTACAGAAACCTGACGCCGAAAATAACGACGATGTCCCTCCATGGCGGCTGCAAGCGACCTCTGACGGCTGTTGTGGAGGCGTGGCGGACACGGACTCTTGAGTCACTCATGGCACTAATGAAAGTACGACGCGTCAGTAAACACGACATACTCATTCACTCAGAAGTATAAGGGCGCGTGCACGAAGCGCGCTGAGTAGCGGCTTTGACATCAGATGATGTCTCTGCTGTGCGTTTGACCAGGAAGCCCTAGGGTTCGAGTCCCGAAGTCGAAGATATTTTATTCTAAATAGATAACTAGGTCGAATTCAGCCACTGGCTGACAGAGGATTCTTGCGTCCGGCCGGTAGTTTTCCGTGGCTTCTCCGATCAACACCAGGCGAATGCCGGAGCAGTACCTTAACAAACGGAGCACGGATCGCGCGCGATCTGTCCTATGTATCCTCGTCCTTGTCCTATCCTCTCCACTTACACTTACACTAACATGCACTACGCTACTACACATGCTGGAAGAGCGATCAGGAGCTTAGAGCTTGTCCCGGGGGTGGTGTCCCACTAGTGGGAGATGCCTGATTAAGGAAGAAACTCTGTAGCCGACGTGTAGGCCGGCACTGGATCTTACCATCCAGCGGGGGAAGATCACCGCCACAAGACAAAACGCCCCACATTTATTTGGCTAGCGATCTTAGCAATTGACGCGCCCGGAAACAATGTCTTAATCGACGAAGGAGTATGCGCATGCTATAGCGCGAAGCAAAGTGTTTGTGTGTCTTAGGTGCGCGTAGGGTAGCTAACCGTCCTATATTTGGGAGGATACTCCTTCATTGACGTCAATTGTTCTCTTATCCTTCTTTGTGTTTTAAATGTCCTTTCTTAAATAAATTTTTAACATTTGTTGTTATTTATTTTATCACGTGCCTAAATCTGCTACGTTGTACCGTTTATTATTTAATTTAGAATATAAAACACGAAAATCCTTTTTCTGAACGATGACACACATGCTTAATTGTGTCTTTGTTAGCGACGAAAATAAAAAAGAGATGCTCAGACCATCTTCATCTGCATTTTGCAATTTTTCACTTGAATCGCAAATGCAGAGAAGAAAGAAGCAGAGCGGATGTTGGTCGTCTAAATGAAATGTTTGTTGAAAAGAGTACCGGGAGCGGTAGCTCAGTGCATCAACACTGCAGCGCCCTGACCGGGAGGTCCTAGGTTCCCACTCCCCACGGCGGCAGGATTTTCGACACTAGCTTTTCAGCTAAGTCGAATTCAGTCGCTGTCTGGAGGAGAATCCTAGCGGCCGGCTGCTCTGATCGGTAGTTTTCCGTGGTTTCTCCGATCAACACCAGGCGAATGCCGGAGCAGTACCCTACAAACGGGTCACGGACCGCGCGCGATCTGTCCTTCCTCCTCCTTGTCCTATCCTCCCCCTTACACACACACTTACACTAACATTCACTACACTACCACATATTCTGGGAGACCTGTCGGGAGATTAAAGCTTGGCCCGGCTGGGGCGGTGCCCCGCTGGTGGGAGAGTCCTGGTTAGGGGGAAACCCCACTAGCCGACGGTAGGTCGGCGCCGGATCTCGCCATCCAGCGGGGAAAGATCACCTACATCTCCCGAGAAAAACATGTAGTACACTAACGGGACTAATGACCAAAGCATTTGACGCGCCCGGAAACACGAAGAAATGAATCAATTGAAAGGAGTGTTGGGTGCAGGTGCGCGTGAACGGGAGCGCGCGCGCGTGGGAGGCGCCGCTGTCGGCGCTGCTGGCCGTGGGGCTGCCGGTGTGCGTGCGGCCGCGGCCCGGCGCGAGGCCCAGGGCGAGGGGGCGTGGCGCTGGGTGAGCGACGAGCTGCGCCTGGAGCAGTGCGTGCGCGTCCCCACGCGCGTGCGCCGCGCGGAGATCACGCGCCTGGACGGCAAGGGCGGCGAGGTGCAGGTGGTGGTGTCCGGCCGGCGCGCCGTCGCCGTCTTCGCCCGCAAGAACGTCCTGCTCGACGGCGCCAAGGTACGTGCCCTCGCTCTCCCGCTTCCCTCCTTTGCGACGCGCACGATGCTGCTTTCCCTTTCACTGGTGGTTTAACGGTATAACTAATAAGTAGGGGCCTCCACCGAAAACACGAGGAAATATTAAATGGTGGCAGTGGTGGGATATTTAATGTTTCCTAGACTGAGACGTCGTTGTGATGTGAGCGAAACGCAGACACGGAGTTTTTATGTACATATTTATTTACATTATACACTATACAATATTTACACCCCTATGGAAACTACTTCTGCAAGCACTGCATTCCTGAGTAAGCCGCCCAGCCTGAATACAGTCCTCAGCGTGCTAATCTTGGCGCCGCTCTGGCCTCGGTCCCGTGGCGAACGCCGGCCTCGCAAGCCGTGTTGCGATAACCCTCACTGGCGAAAGTGCCTCCCACCGCGATGTCTGAAACTCGAATCCCCAGCTTTCTACCCAGCTCTCTCGCGAGGAATCACGTGACAGACATCCACGCTGTCGTCCCCCGTCCTGCCTCATCTGATTTCAGTTTCGGCCTGGGCACAAAACAGGGGTCGCCGACCAGCTGCCGTCCGAGGCTGACGTCACGCATCATCGCCCTTGGCTAGTTGACACCCGCTTCCAAGAACACGCCCCCCGCGGCACACACTCTCTCAAGAGGCAACAGTGGATTGGTTGCCGCCAGCTTGGCGCAACGCCTTGGGCGGTGTGAGAGAGCAAATGCAATGACGTCACAAAGGGAATTGCTTGCCAGAAATTCATGTAACACTGATAAACTAAAATTAATTGAAATATGTTTTGAGAATCTCGTTTTAATGAGAGTCGATCGATGTTTTAGTTGAGCCACCAACATTTGTTGTGCAAGTGCAGGTCTTCCGTTCAACTAAAATCATTCACATAAACTCGCCCTGCGAGAACGCGCCTTAAGAAAAACCGGTTTGGGCTAGCGACACGAACGTCAAATATCGGAACAAACGTTAGCGCGCTGCACTGACGTCCGTCGCGTAGCAGCCAACGGACGTTGGCCGGTAGAATACGTACGTTGTTCCTGATGGAGGTTCTTGATTCTTAAATTTCCATAGAATGCAGAACACACGGAGTACTGGCAACGTACGTTGAACCGCGCTGAACGAGCGACATGTATTTTTCCCATTCATCATGAGAATAGATTGGACGTTGACAGGTTATTGAAATGCATATGCAAGCATTTCTTTTGGGGATGTAACACACCTCACATTGGTATCTTGCCGTATTTATGATCGTGTAATTTTGAGAAAAATTGTCTGAACCATGGCTCGGACATTTGAAAAATATTTTTAAATTGTCAATATTGTTGCATAATTTCTGGAAGAGGACCCTTCAAAAGCTTCTCGCTAATAATGGGATGAACAACCATCTTTTATAATTTTCATTTCTATGCCACACATTGTCGCTACCTCCGTGTCCTCCATGATTGCTTGAAGAGAAACGACGTGACCCGCCGTGATGTGTGATCCTTACATCATGTCTTTCCATTTTGCAAAATTTCAAGAATAAACAAAAAAATGACATTCATTTGGCTCATACAGATAAATTAATGTAGATGGTAGTCACATATTGATTTTTTTCCTCTGCGACATGAAATGTCAGTTAATATTAATTACATCCGAACGCCTCAACTGTAATTTTTAAAACTGTAAATTAATTATAGTAGTAAGGCGGAAGAGCAGGCCTTAAGGCCTGAGTCTCGCCACAAATAAAGACAAATTTATTATGAAGAGTAGTTTACGACCATAAGTTAATATTTGAAAGCAGGTTTACAGGGCTTGGTCAGAAAAATGTTCACTAGTTGTTTAAGTTTCGAAACTTTATTTCATCTCAGGCTTGCAACATCAGAACACTCACCATTCACTGCACATCGCATCTCGGCACCTCACTTGCAATGAGGGACACATCACCCTCACCACACCAACACACAGCATGACTGATACTAGCCTGCTAAGGCTGCCAGGCTAGTATCAGCCATGCTGTGTGTTGGTGTGGTGAGGGTGATGTGTCCCTCACTGCAAGTGAGGTGCCGGAGATGGCGGATGGTGCAGTGAATGGGTTGAGTTGTTCTTGATGTTGCAAGCCCTGAGGATGGAAATAAAAGTTTCCGAAACGTTGGCAAACAACTAGTGAACATTTTTCTGGCCAAGCCCTGTTAACCTGCTTTCAAGCAAATTTATTATTATTATGCTATGTGCGGCGTGCGCAGCTGGCGGGCGAGCGGCCGGTGTCGCAGAGCGGCTTGGAGGTGGGGTGGGCGGCGGCGGTGCGCCTGGAGCCCGTGCTGTCGGGCGAGGGGCCGCAGCTGCGCGCCGCCGAGCTGGTGACGACGGCGTGCGCGCGCACGCGGCGCTGCCTGGAGCTGCGGCTGGCGGACGGCGACGTGCGCGCCGACGCAATGGCGGCCGCCGGCGCCCAGCCCCTCGTGCGGCCCGCGCGCCTGCTGCGCGTCGACCACGACGACATCGCTGCCGCGCTGCTGCCGGCGCCGCTCGCCGCCGTCCGCGACGACATGCGGACGCACCTCGTGCAGGTAAACGGGACGACCCAATGCATGCAGTGAGTAGTGTTTCGGGACGCGACAACTGCTATGCTCATTAGTCGCATAAGCGTGGTACATGTTTTGGTCGCTGGAGTGGCATCTTCCCCCGCTGGATGGCCAGAACGGGACGATCCAATGCATGCATTGAGTAGTGTTTCGGGACGCGTCGACTGCTATGCTCATTAGTTGCATAAGCGTGGTACATGTTTTGGTCGCTGGAGGTGGCATCTTCCCCTGCTGGATGGCCAGAACGGGACGATCCAATTCATGCAGTGACTAGTGTTTCGGGACGCGTCGACTGCTATGCTCATTAGTTGCATAAGCGTGGTACATGTTTTGGTCGCTGGAAGTGGCATCTGCCCCCGCTGGATGGCCAGAACGGGACGATCCAATGCATGCATTGAGTAGTGTTTCGGGACGCGTCGACTGCTATGCTCATTAGTTGCATAAGCGTGGTACATGTTTTGGTCGCTGGAAGTGGCATCTTCCCCTGCTGGATGGCCAGAACGGGACGATCCAATGCATGCATTGAGTAGTGTTTCGGGACGCGTCAACTGCTATGCTCATTAGTTGCATAAGCGTGGTACATGTTTTGGTCGCTGGAAGTGGCATCTTCCCTGCTGGATGGCCAGAACGGGACGATCCAATGCATGCATTGAGTAGTGTTTCGGGACGCGTCGACTGCTATGCTCATTAGTTGCATAAGCGTGGTACATGTTTTGGTCGCTGGAAGTGGCATCTTCCCGCTGGATGGCCAGAACGGGACGATCCAATGCATGCAGTGAGTAGTGTTTCGGGACGCGTCGACTGCTATGCTCATTAGTTGCATAAGCGTGGTACATGTTTTGGTCGCTGGAGGTGGCATCTTCCCCTGCTGGATGGCCAGAACGGGACGATCCAATTCATGCAGTGACTAGTGTTTCGGGACGCATCAACTGCTATGCTCATTAGTTGTAGAAGCGTGGTACATGTTTTGGTCGCTGGAAGTGGCATCTTCCCCTGCTGGATGGTCAGATCTGGTGCCGAACAACCCGTCAACTTCACTTTCCCCAAAACGGTATCTCCCGCCAGCGGGAACCTGCCGCAGCCGGGACGAGCTCCCGACAGGTCTCCATTAGGTGTCGCGCGTGTGTGTGTACGTAAGGGGTAAGGCGAGGACAATGAAGAATAAGGAAACATGCCCGTTTGTTAGGGTACTGCTCCGGCGTTCGCGTGGTGTTGATTGGAGAAGCCACGGAAATCTACCGATCAGAGCAGCCGGTCGCCAGAATTCTTCTACCAGACATCATCTGAATTCGACCTAGCTCTCTAGCTAGTATCGACCATTCTGCGATCGTCGGAACTATGTCCTGCAAGTGGAGGAACGAATCAGGAAGGTGGTCTTACACAATTTCAAATTCGCCGAGTTGCGAGCTTCAGCAGGTGATAAGCTCGTCGAATGTTCGCGTCCTGCGATGTATCCAAAAGACTGACACGCGAAACGCGGGGCGAGCACCGAATGTTTGCCGCTCGGCAAATAACAAGCAAGTTACATCCTCACTTCGGGATTTTGTGAGAGATCGTTTGCTACTCTCCGAATGTCGAATTTGTAGAGCCGCCTTGATGCAATGACGTGGGTGAGCTGCTGCGCAACCTAATGGCTTCTGCCAATGAGCTTCGAGCACCAGCTTGCGTCACAAGAGGGAGTTTGTACACGCCATAGAGGGCAGCACTATCTTCTGCGCATGCGCACATAGTGCTATAACGTTCGAGGGTGCGCAAACTCCCTAATGTTAGCGGGAAGTTTAAATACAGACAGATACCAAAACAATTATCAGTGTTGCAAGTTACTGAAACATATATATATGCAAAGCTTTTCTTTTAAATATCACACCTTTTATATCAACTACACTTTGATCGTGTTGTTTTTGGTTGATCATCGTTGAAAATTGCCTCTCAAAATGTTTTATGGCGTGGCAGCTGGCGTCTGGCCTTTCATACCAAGTGTCGGTGTCGTGGTCATGTGATTTGTGACGTGTCTGGTGATGCGCAGAACGAGCAAATATCTGTGCGCCGGAGTACTTCATCCATGTCACTGCATCATGGGCGCGTCGTCAACAAATAAACATCTTCAAAACATCAATGTTGGAAAAGGAGTTTTTGCACGGCATAGCGCATGGTCGAAAGAGATAGGTGGGCTCCTTCGGTACACCGATTTTTGCTCGATCAGGCCCCAGTTTGCGTCGTAAACCACATGACTGCAACACGGACACAACAGATGCCAGACCAGACGTTGGACGTCAAGTTGCACGGGGAGTGAAAAGTGTTGAGAAACATTTTGAAAATGGCATAAGGTCACAATTTTGAACGGTGATCTACCTAAAGTAACACTATGAAAGCATAATTGAAATACGAGTAAAAGATCCAATATTTAAAAACATGTGCTTCGTGTATCTGCTTCAATGAATGTAACAAGGTGATACTTTTGGTGTTTAAAATTTCCGTTAATATTGTCAATCTGGTCAATCAGGCAATCTGGTGCCTGAAGCTCATTGGCTGAAGTCTGATACGTTGCGTAAGATCATGGTGAGATGGGTGATAGATGGGTGTGATCTTGCGCATTGTATCCTACCTCAGCCAAGGAGTTTCGGTCACCGGTTTGTGTTACAATATTAGCAGGATTTTTAAATGCCAAAATTATGATTTTGTTACATGGTTGTACTGGTAACAAGGCATTGCTTGCACAGGTTCTGCTCACCCACGATACACTATTTCGTTCACGAGCATTGCAGTTGGTACGCGGCAGCGATTTTCAGTTCTCACCTGCATAAGCAGGCCCTGTTTGCAGTTTATTTTCTCACTTCTTTTGATTTACACGTCTCCCAGTATTAAGTGATTTTATCTCAAAACTACATTAGTGTGACTCATTCTATTTCTCTTTGATCCCTTCAAATTTGTGACATTCTAATTTGCCAGACGACAACGTCGAACACCGAAGGAGTCTTGGAAAATCTCGTTTAGCCAAGTTCTAATTCATCTGTAAATCATCGTATTCCGGAATCCAAAACAACCGGAAACCATCGAATTGTCATCATTACAGTCAGTCAGTGAAAACTGATTCATAGCTATTTTTATTCCAGTCAGACGGCACGCCACCGTGAGAAAAGGCAAAGAACAAAATTACTTTGCGCACTGGTAGTCAAGATAAGAAAAGCAGGGAATTAATTTTAACTAAACATGTATTGGAACTTGTTTAATTAGGGTTGAAATGCTCATTATTTGCAAACGAATTTCCTCTGTGGAATTACAATTCTGTTCCGAGGTCCGTCATCGGAAAAGAGGCAGAAGAACCGATGTCGTTTGACTTTAAAATAAAAGTTCGAGAAAAGGTTTCAAAATGAATGTTCGTCCTAAAATATAAACTCTGAGCTTCAAAGTATCTAAACCAAACCACTATTGCCAAATATGAGAAGTGCCGGCGATGACATATTTTTTAATAGACTTAACGAGTCTACCATTATTCCGACTTTTTTGTTTAGGGAAACATATTAATTTCTTTGGTTGTAATAATCAGGTTTATTTTTGTTTATTATGAATATAATGAATAATGTGTATAGGAAGTGTGTAGCTGGGCCAGGGAACTAAAATCTATCCGACTAACGTGGGCCAGCATTGCTCAGCAGCTTCTTCCTCTTGCTTTGATGTGGGAGCGCCAGCGGGCGAGCGGGGCGGCGGGGCTGGGGCTGGGGCTGGGGAAGCCCGTGGGCGGTTGTGCAAGAGCACGTCCGGTGGCGGGCGGCCTTGCCCGCGTCGCGCTCGATGCCCCGCGCAAACGCCTCTGCGTCCCCTGCACTTCGCTCGCCACTGCACCGCGCGGCACGGCACGGCACGGCACGGCGCACGGCACGGCACGGCACGGCGCACACGGGTTGAATCGGACCAAAAACCTGGCCATAATGGCAAAATTCAAAGCGCGCGTTCGGAATTTTCACTTTGCAAATCTCGTTCGGAAGACATCGGAACACAGTACTTCAGTTCCAGAAAGTTATTTCAATCATGTTTGCCTTCCTCGCGGTCTCGTGAAGTTACCGTTGCTCGAAACACTTCAATTCATTGATTCTTGTCAACGATGTTTGTGAAATAAAAAAAAGTGTTTAATTTTTTTGGGCATTCTTTTTGTATTTCTGAATAGAAGACACTTTTTACTATCAGTTAGGTATTTTTTAAGAAAAAGTATCAAATAATTTTATGTATAATAGGGCTCAATTCTAACGTATAGAGCGTAACAATGTTACTCAGGTATATTGTGGATTATATTTCTTGTCCTGTGTATTCCTGCCTCAATTATTTTTTTATTTATCAAGTAGAATGCCCTTAATCAGAATAACACACATTTAGCTGCACATATCATTTTTTTTTAAACCTCTTTATGCAAGCTACATAGAAATTAACACTAGATATCCCGGAATTGCCTTCTACACCACAGGGAATTATTTTCTCTGTATATTTTTTCGATTTCTCCTTCTTATAATTACTTTTATTAAGAAAATTACTGATATAAATTTTTTGAATGATAACATTAACCCACGACCGCGAGAACTATTGTATCCACCATTTTGAATTTTAAAATTTCATTATTATATTCGAAATCAGTGATCTCCAGAACCCCATATGTATATTTTTATATTTTTGTTTGTTTTTAAATGAGTAGATCCACCATTTTGAATTTTGAAATTTATATATGATATTCAAATTCAGTTACGTAAAAAAACCATTGATACCCGTTTTTACTCAAATCCACTTGCATTTGCAATTATGACCAATTTAGGCCCGATTCAACCAGTGTGCGGCGTGACATTCAAAGTCAGCGCGTAGCAGATTGCTACGTTCCGCGAATTCGCCCCGAAAATAATCAAATGGGGAGCACGGGGACGCGCGCGCGCACGCACGCGCGCACACACACACACACACACACACACACACACACTCTCACCTGTTAGCAAATAGCAGATTTTTATATTGAATTAAACATTATTCTCTTCTGTTTTCTGCCTTAAGAATAGTCGATAAGTCTATTCAGCAGTGTTCAATGCCAATTTTTATTACAATTTTAGTTATCATTAATGATATGCGTGTCGCTTTAACGATAAGCGCCACAAAATACTTAATACGAAATATGCAATATTATAGAAAAACTGGTTTACGAGAGCTGAAATTGTTTTATTATTTACGCGAATATAAACGATAGGGTCGGATTTAAACAAGATTATCTTATGTGATAAACTCAAAATCACGGCAAGGAGGACATCTGCTTCTGAATTTCCGTGAATTCGCAACGCAGTATCTCATGTCAACAGGCTTCCCGCCCCGAAAGAGGATCCAATGTCACTTGAATGAACCCGTGTTGAAATCTACGAAGATAGTTGGCATTATCCTCCGTCGGAGGCCCAGGTTACAAGATTATCGAGTCGCCTCGTTCTCGAGAATGCATTCTCGTTGCACGAGATTCTCGTGGGCCCCGTTCTCGTTCTGCCTTTCTCGCTTACGAGAACGAGAGAGAATGTGCGACAAATGACAGCCTTTACAAATAAAGCTAATCATGCTATTATTTATTTGAACTCAATCATTGTGTTCTAATTCAACAGGCAAGGTTTTGCACATCGCGAAAATTGAATTTTTAAACATTTAAATGTACAAGCGCCTCACGTTTCTGCTTACTGCAAGTGTAGGGCAACACCGTTCTTTGAAAAAATCATGGATTTGTACCGAAATAGTGTACCACTTTCTGGTTGATTAATTGATTTTTTCGTGTTTCCGGGCGCGTCAACTGCTTCGGTCATTAATCCCGTTAGTGTAGTGCTTGTTTTTTCTCGGGAGATGGCGGTGATCTTCCCCTCGCTCGATGGCGAGATCCGGCACCGACCTACCGTCGGCTAGTGGGGTTTCCCCCTAACCAGGACTCTCCCACCAGCGGGGCACCGCCCCAGAAGGAACAAGCTCTAAGCTCCCGACCAGTCTCCCGGAATATGTGATAGTGTAGTGCATGTTAGTGTAAGTGAGTGTGGAAGGGGAGAGGATAGGACAAGGAAGAGAAAGGATAGATCGCGCGCGGTCCGTGGCCCGTTTCGTAGGGTACTGCTCCGGCATTCGCCTGGTGTTGATCGAAGAAACCACGGAAAACTACCGATCAGAGCAGCCGGCCGCTAGAATTCTCTTCCAGACAGCGACTGAATTCGACCTAGCTGAAAAGCTAGTGTCGAAAATCTTGCCGCCGTCAGGACTCGAACCTAGGACCTCCCGGTCAGAGGCGCTGCAGCCACTTTCTGGTCAAGAGTGGCACCAGCGTCAATGAAATTCAAAACCTAAAAACATTGCTATTGATTTTCATTTTATCTAAATCAGTTGACGTATAGAAATTTTTACACATGGAGAAAAGACCGAAAATTTAAAAATGCCCAGTAAAGCAACTGCCAATAATGTGTTAAAATCATAGTTTAGTTGATTTCAAAACCAGTTTGGTTGGAGCCTTGGCGGTGATTGATTTTCGACACCACCGAAGCTAGACAGCTAGGCCTCATTCAGAAGCTGTCTGTGTGAGAATTGTAGGGGACGACTGTTCTGATCGGTAGTTTCTCCACTCACTGTCAGAGATATTCCGGGGATTTAATTACCCTTATAAACGGACCACGAACCGCTTGCGATCTTTCCTTCACCTTCCTTGATATTTTCTTTCTTTTTACTACACACTATATACTTGCTGTACACTACACTACCACATATCCGGATGTGGTATCTATAAATTGGACATTCTTCGAACCCAAGTGATCAAGGATGAAAAATAATTAAAAGCTTTATTATTTTTGAATTATCCTTTCGTAGAATAAAACGTTTGTTAATTACCTTCAGTTTTTGACTTTTTTGTCAGTTAGAAGGTGGAATCAAAAGATAATACACGCAACATCACCAAATTGCTCGCCCCTCGTGAATATTAATGATGACTAATGCAGTTTTTAAAAACAAATATATTTAAGGCCATCGATGATTTTGTTGGGGTTGCGCTTCCCTAGTTCGAGGCCATAGAACTGTTCCGTGATGCGCTGCCCCGCCGAGGGGAGATCCCTGGAGGTGGACATCCCAGCGAGCCGCCATGTAGGTCGACGCCGGATCTCACTGTCCAGCGGCGGAGAAATACCGCCACCTCACGTGTGTGTGCTCACACTTGTTGTATGGAAGTAAAAAACGTCTTTGAATGCCGGCGAAAATTACATCCTCGGACAGTTCCCGACCCTAGCAGGCCAAAATCGCATAACCCGAGAAGGTCGCAAGGAAGGGATAAAGTTAGGGAGGCCATTATCGCGTGACGGTGAACATCGGACAAGAACACAGCACATGTCGGTATTGGCGAATGGAGAAGTTTCAAAGCCCCAACAAAAATGATCAATAGAGTCTGGATTCTCGTTCAATTACAGACGACTCCGGTTGTAGTGAACATTGGAGATTAAAATGTTTGGTTCACTATAACCGATGGCGTCAAAATTAAATAGTTTCTCCAAAATATTAATTTTATTAATATACGGATATAGCAAGATATATTTACAACACCAACTGAAAATTTCAATATCCTTATTTGTCCTTAAAAATAAAATTATTTTCAATTGTTTGCTTCGTATTTTTTTCATTAGGAATTTCTCTAGATCCTTTACAGAGTTCGTGCTCTCTGTATACTTGATTCTGCGTTGTCCCCTGTCTGTTAAGAATCGTAATGCAGACTTAACTCCCTTCAATGCTTCTTGCACTGTTGAAACACCGCCCCATTCTCCGAAGGCCCTTTTATTGCCCTAATAACATACGAGAACCTTTCGTAGCGGCGTGGCGCAAGTGGCTAAGGAAACTTATCGCTGAATCAAACATTCTGCGCTCTCCGCTACCTCGACCTCAGGGGAGACTTCTTGGATTATGACCTTTGGCCGACGATATTTTCTAAAAGTTGTCTATTGTTGGAATTTCGCGCACTTTGGGGTATGTATTTCCTACGTTCGCTATAGACGAGGTTGTGTTCATTATAACCGAATCTTCTTACGCTTATTTGTAATTAAGTGAAACGGGACCTGTGCTTACGTTCACTGTGTCCGAGTTCACTATAGCCAGTCGACTGTACTTCTTTTTATGTCTTTCCGTACACAGTTCTCAAAATAGTAATCTTGGCGAATCGTTGGAATCCTAACACAACCAAATTTTTCGAACTTTATTTTTACGTCTTAAACATTAAATAATCATACTGTACCATAAATTGTGCTATAAATTATTACATAAATTGTTCATATTTGCACAAAAATACCTATTTTAGATTCTGAATTTTCAATGAATGTGTTTCTTAAATATTGGATGATTGTTTCATAATCGTTTTTACTTTTAAAAGGTAGTTTTGATGTGAAACATCGGCATAGGTTTTCCTCCTTATATAACGCAGAATTGCGTCCTGACAACACGAGGTGCTCCACGTGAAGGCGAGATCGGATGCCGTCAGTCTGTTAGGTAAAGCGGTCATGTATCGCATATTCTCTCGTTCTCCGTTGCGAGAGAGAGTGAACGAGAGTACAGCTTACGAAACCCTTGCGTCGAGAACGTGGCGACCCGTGACCTTTGACATGGGACAGTGATCCTTAATGCACGAAGTTACTGTTTTTTTTTAAATTGTCTACCCGTTCGGCTGCAGCCTTTCGGGGATCGGGGATAAGCTATGTACGTGAAACATAGCGTACTGGGACATCCTCAGGCTAAAGTGGTACGCGAGGTGTACCCCTCAATTGAATCGATTATTTCAGAAAGACGTCAAACGCCAAATTTGCCATGTCGAGAAAATGTGTCCCAGTTTTTCCGATTTCAATTTTTTTTATTGAAGCAGTTGATAAATAAATATTTTTCAGGTAAATATGGAATAGACGATGTGTCTATCTTCATGGAACAATATTCTACCGCTAAAGCGCATTTTAAATTTTGGCTTTTGACGGGTTTCTGAAATAAACGGTTCAATTTATAAAATCAATTTGAGTGTTATACTGATGTGAAGCGGCCGGAGAGCCACGTTTCTGCGGTGGCTGAAACGGTTCTTCGGGAAGCGCGAACGGATGTGACGTGGAAGGTTTGTATTCCGGCCCATTGGAAGGTTTTGATACGGTTTTTCTTGCGTACGCCCGTAGGCTATAGTCTGGCATCTATTGCTCTACCACTCTCAAAAAAATCTTCCACTGCACATGCGGGACGTGGCCTCTCCCTCCAAAGCTCCTAATATTTCCCCGCCTGCCTGCGCTCTTTGTCACAACATAGCTCTCCCTGTGTCTTTCTCTCGTGGGTCGCGCGGTAATTCAACACTGCGAATTTGGTGATAACCAACTGATGAGTGAGAAGGATCAGAGGGAAGGCGGCTTACGTGTTTCTACAGTAGGGGTTGTCCAAACGATCAACAGAAAATAAGCCGTGTCTTGAAGAAGAGTTTCGGTCTCCAGTCCGTTTGACCGTGGCTAGTGAGCAGTGACAGTGTGCTTTACACAGTAGCTGCTGTTTTTCACAAAAACCCAATTATTACAAATAATTTAAAGTATAACCACTGAAAAACGATAGGTCGTTGATCAAATAATCAATGAACGTGGCCATATTCCTCTCCGTCTTCCACCGTACCATCCAGATCTAAATCCAATAGAACTTGTTTGGGGATTTGTAAAAGTGCACGAGGCAGCAGAAATTGGTGCATCTTAAGAGAAAAGGAAACGTTTTGCAGAGAAGCGTTTGCATAATACAATGCTGAACAATGGAAGAAATCCTGCGAGCATGTGTAGGGAATAGAGGCGACATAATTCAGATAATTGATGGACCAACAAACGATGTATTCATTTCTTTGGGCACTCCTGGGTGTGCGAGTTCCTCTTTTGACGAAGAGGGCAGTGATGACGGTGACGGTCAGCGCGATCGCTGCTTCTTGCAGTCGCCTCTCCTTGTCGCCTACGCGCTTCCTTATCGCCGAGAGGGGAAATCTCAGATGCCACAGGGTGGGGGCAGCCTCAGAGACTTTACCAAAGGTACGTCCGCCATGATGTTTTTTTTGCGAGCGGTTCAGCTATAGCAGCAGCAGCAGTCGGTTGTTGGTACTGTGTTCTATCAGTCTTTTAGCTGGAATCAACGGGAACCGACTTACGCGAGTCTTACATGGGAGCACGAAGCTTGGTGCCAGGCAGGGACCGAATACCGAAATAATAGCGGTAAAGGTATTTATACCGGTATAGAAATACCTTTACCTCTATTATACCTTTATTCAAAATACCTTTAAAAATACCGGTATAAGACGTCAAATACCGGTATTTTTATAGGTATTTTACCTTTATCCGACGTCTATACCGGTAAAATACCTCTATTTAAAGGTATTATACCGGTATTCTCTCATCAAAATACCGGTATTTTCATAAGAAAATACCGGTATTTCAGTAGAATCATACAGGTATTTGGGGGAAATTCATTGTGATATTTTCCGCTGAGATGACTCAGAGGAAACAACTACATACGGCTGAGTTTCTGACCGGGAGGTCCTAGGGTTCGAGTTCCGAGGGTGGCGGATTTTCGACACTTATTATAGCTAGGTCGAGTTCTGCCGTTGACTGGGAAGTCGAGTTATGTCGTCAAGACGGAGGGACCAGCCAACGGTCTTTCGCAGACGTCAACAGGAGCTCGTTCGCTGACCTTGGACCTCACGTCCGGGCGCAGAGCTTGGCGACACGTGATAGAGTGTTGAACATTTATCGAATTTCTCCGTATAAATCTTGTCCTTTCTAGTAGCGATAAAAAATGGAGAAACATATCTTCTTATCCATAAATGAGTCTTCCCACGCATACCAAACTTCCTTCTTGCATGACTGTGTTTATCACTAAATACGATTATTTGCTTAAATTTGATCGTATCACTAACATTCCCGAAAATAATTTTTTCAGTTGGCCCAGTTTCCTTATTCTGCACCCATGTATTATTTAAGAAATTTAATTAAATAATATTAGTATATAATTAAAATGTTTAATTTACACCCATGTATTATTTAAGAAATTTCATTAAGAAAAATATTAATAGTACTATATAATATTAATTAATTTTAATAAATATTTTAAAATATTAATACTAATGAAATTTTAAATGTTTGCATTAAATTTGTGTAAATTAATTTATTATTTTGTTTGTTAATTTATAAATTTAATTCAATTAAATGTTAATTTTAATTGAAAAGTAAAAAGTTAATATTAATAAACTCTTTTTATTAATTAATAATGTTAGTATATATTTCTTATTATTAAGGAAGAAACACTCTTCTCGAAGTGGGCTCCTCCAGATGCATTTTACAATGTAAGCTACCCGCGTAGAAGGGAACCCTTGCCCACATGCAATGTTAATAGCTAATAATAATAGTAATAAAAGTAATAATAATAATAATAATAATAATAATAATAGTAATAATAACATAATAATTTACTTTTATTACAAATTTCTCAATATTTGCAGTTAATGTCAAAATATATTAAACCCTTAATATAAACTAGGAAAATAACATTTTATTTTAGCCCTATTTATTAATGTATAATTAAGATTTAATTGTGAAATGAAGTGAAAGGAAATCATTTTTTAACAAAAACAAAACTGGGCCTGAAAGCCTGAGCGTTCGTGATTATCTCAAGGTGTCAACGTTTCCTCAGTTCGCCGAAGGAGGGGTCGGGGAGGGAAGAAACGGTCCTACGCCTACGGCACGGCGCATACGTTGACAGCCTCTCCATGTACGAAATACAAAGACAGACTTAGGTCATCTCTCAGGTCAGATGGGAGATAGCTCGATGAAGGACACAAAGAAAAGGTTCTCTTCAATGAAACCAATAGTTATTATTTCATATTTCAACTTTTCCGAAGTTTAAATTAAGGGAGGTTTTCAATACATACAACGTATGCAAAACGTAAACGCCCGAACACAAAAATTTACAATAATAAGAATAGAATTTAATACAGTTGTTTATATATATATATATATATATATATATAATATATATAATAATTTAAAAATAAATATCAGTTATGAAATGATATTTGATTAATAAACATTTTGTGAGACATTATTAACTAAAGCAATCTATTTTGTCAACATGTATGGATGGAAAGCTATATTTCTTCATTGAAAATACCGGTATAATACCGGTATAACCTTTATGGACGTCCATACCGGTATAGACGTCCTATAGAGGTATTTTACCGGTATAAATGAATAAAGGTATTTGAAAAAGGTATGGAAAATACCGGTATTATACCGGTATTTTTTACCGGTATTCAATACCTTTTCGGTCCCTGGTGCCAGGCGATGCGGCGCTGCAAATCCATTGAATTTCTCGGAACAGATAGCCCTACTTCTAGTTACAACATTCCCTCCCAGAAACGAGTGTTTATACGCATCCCAGGCTTAATACTTCCTGCTGTGATTTTGTCTCTGCTAACGCTCCGAGAAAAGTAACACTTTAAGCGACGGCAATCCTATTTTACAACAATATTCCAAAATAGCTTTTATTTATTTTTAAAACGCCAATTTCAATGAAAAGAGAATTGACAATTAAAAACTCAAAACTTTTCTGTGAATAGAGCTGAAAATTGCGCATATCCTAAACGACATTTTGTTGCGAACGGCTCCAAATCTTACTTTTCTGTAATATTCTTAAAATCATGTTTCAATTCTAATGTTAGGGGACGAAAAATTGAGAAAATGTTTGAAAATGTGTTTGGGACGTCGATAGGTAGCAGCTGAGACGAAAAGCTAGCACACAGTCAAGAGATAAGGGAAGTAACTAGTCCTGGCCCAACGAGAGACTGAAGTAGACGTAAACAAAGCGGAAAATATCCCGCTGCGGAAGCACTGTCATCCATCAGTAAGCAACTGTTGCCAACGCTGCGCTCTCATTACCGCGCTTGCTGTGGCGATCTCGAGCTCATCCACACGTTGCACAATATATAGAAGGATGAGCCAATGTGACCGTTCGCGTAAGAAGTGAACATCACATGTATTTCAGAGAAGTATCCCTCCGCCGCGACAGTTACGCCCCTCCGTAAAGTGCTAATGGCTCCTGTGAAAACATTCCAATGTAGAAGTCTGAGAGTTTCGCTGAGGTATATGCACGTACGCGAGTCCGGGAAATATTTAAATTTAATTACGTATGTGGAAAGTCTCTTAACATGCTCTCACAATCAGTCAATGAAAACTGCCACGAATGTAAATAGAAAGAAAAATTATTTAAGCCGGAAACACGGGCACCGGTTCGCATCTCGCATTCAAGTCTCGGTTTTAAAATAAACATAATATTTATTACACAAAAAGTAAATTTAATGTAATGTTTATCGAAAAAAAGAATTTTTACAGAAGTGCACATAACACTGCACTTCCTAATTTCAATTATTTCTCGCGGCGCACTATATTTTTGTCGGACCGAGGACATCACAAAAGGAAGCGTCGAAACCATTTACAAGTTAGCCAACTGCAAACGAACGAATGCAGGAAAGGAGTCTAATGGGCTCGAGGGCACAACGACCACAGAACCTTCAGTTATGTTGACAGCACTAGCTGTCACTTTGGCTCATCCTTAGGAAAATCGTTCTATACTTCGAGTTTTCTAACGTGGCAGCTGAGGGTAGTATCTCCAAGATGGAATTCGGCATGACATTTTGAGTCATTCTCAGTCCTGCTGCTAGAGTCGCTTGATCTGCAGCACTGCTTGATGCGGTCGCTATCATGCGACATCTTGCGGCAGGACTGAGCGATAGTAGTGTCCGCTTGCACAAACTCTCTAATATCCTATCTATTGAAATCTGCAGCATACACGAAACCGACGATTGCAAGACGGAACTGTATCGAGTCATGCAAAGGAATAATTCACTCAACACATTATTTATTAATGGTTATGAATGAATTATATTCATTATTTTTTAATAGTAATGTAATATTTTTGCTAGTCATCATTCATGCACACAACGAAAATCGCTGGCTGTCTCCTGTGTTGAATATGAAATGCTGAATTTTTTGTTTATACAAAGAAATCAAACATTTAGGCAAACGTTTTATGAACATGACATTTAGACTAACTTACTTGGAAAAGAAAGAAGAAAAAAAGTGTCCACTCTGAATCTGAGAGTGGCCCTAACCCTTTCAGGCTTGAATCTTCAGAGGAACTTGGGCCGTTGCCGAGGTTGATTGTAATGCAATCAACAGCAGTTGATTCACATTGCATAACACCTTCCAGGTCACACATTCTCTGTTCTTCCCGTATTACATGTTCAGTGCACTGACGCCACTTCTCCGATGTAAACTTAAAACTATATCTCATTATGCGATACACACACGTGTTGTGATGTCCGCCATTAAAAGGAAACAACTTCCTCGCTTGATAGTGCCATCGGATTATTTTCGCTTCTCCTTACATTCCACGTATCAACTCATCTAATTGAAAATAAATAAGCTTATGTATCTGAATTTCACAGAACAGTGTTTTTTCTTAGGCGTATGCTTCAAACAGAGCAAGGAAGAGTATATGTCGTAGACTTGCAGTCAATCTGCGACTGCATACCCACATGTATTTGTTTCAATCCACTTTGTTATCTCGTTGGACGAGGAATTATACCAGAAAGTCTGTGCCATTCTGCAGAACCATTAGTTTATTTCTGAAGGTTGTTTAATAAATAGTATATACATTTAATTTTTGTGTTATTTTTTGTTATAAATAAGTGTTTTGTTATTACAAAATAGTTATATTAAATTGTTACAGAGGTCTCAGAACATGTTAAAAACTTCTAGGGCATGTGAAGAGGTGAAAGAACGTTTTTCATCAATAAACGTAAGGTGGTAAATCTGTGACATTGCCCCTTCTTAGCAGGCAATTCATCAGACGTTTGTGTTTTGACAGGTCCCGTTCCTGCACAGCCAACATTTATGCACTTGCCAATCACCAGGGAAAGAAACTTGCCGACCATTCAATGGCTAATGTCATACGTATACTCGGAAAGCAAATTTTACAGGTGTAGCGTTGTAGATGGGATTTTCCACCACTGTTGATGGCAAAAAGTGATCATTATTCGGGGCGGATTTTAATGAAATGTCATTTTTTCCTTTTCACTTTAGAACAATGCTTTAGTATAGAGATTAATTTTACGTTATGACAAACGAAAATGACCCATTTTTATATGACTTATATGAAGCCCCTGGTGATTTAAAACAAATCTCCAACGTTTTTTTTATTAAATTTTGTTGTTGAATACTGTGAAGAACGTTTAAGAGAATGGTGCAGGTTCATGTTCGTTAAAAACGATTTTTCGAAAATTGCAAAAGTTCAAAATTTTTTCGGGTCTTCCTACAACAAAAATGTTAAAGAAGGAAGCAGTTGACGCGCCCGGAAACACGAAAAAATCAATCAAACAGTCAAAGATACGTTTTTCCTTTAATGAAATCCGTTCCTTAAACTTAGATTTTGAAATCAGTTACGTACAATTTTTGGAAAATTTGATTGTATTCCTTTTCGCATATTGTGGGGTGAGTGTGTGTTGTGTTGTGTTGCAGGTGCGCGCGAGCGAGGGCCGCGTGTGGGTGAACGGGCGCGCGGTGGGCGCGGGGCGGGCGGCGGCGGCGCTGCGCGCGGGCTGGCCGGCGCGCGCGCTGCTGGCGCGCGAGCGGGCCCGGAGCGGCAGGCGGACGGCGCCGCGGACGCGCCGCCGCTGCTGCTGCTGTTGGTGAGCGACAACGACGTGCTGGGCGGCGCGCGCCGCCGCGTCCGCGCGCGCGTCACGGCCCTGGGCGCCGACACGGGCGTCGCCGAGTTCGCGCACGCCGGCGCCGCCGAGCGCGCGCTCTTCACGCGCGCCGCCGTCCGCGCCGGACGCGCCTGCCAGGTGGGTGGCCACGTTTAGTCTTGAATCCATTATAATCCTTTAGTTGCCGAGGTTGATTATAATGCAATCAACAGCAGTATCAATAACACCTTCCAGGTCACATATTCTCTCTTCTTCCCGTAATACATGTTCAGTGCAGTGACGCCACTTCTCCGATGTAAACTTAAAACTATCTCATTATGTGATACTCACACGTGTTGTGCTGTCCGCCATTAAACGAAACTACTTACTACTTCCTCGCTTGATAGTGCCATCGGATTCGGTGCCTTATTTTACGTGGCGAGACTCGGGTCATCAGGCCCGCTCTTCCGTCTAACCACGCAAAAATCACCACCTAGCGGAGAAAGGAGGTATTATTTTGGGCGACGAAACAGGCGGATCTCAATTTTGCTCAGAGGCTTCTTTTAGGCTTGAGGATCTTTGACATGCAGTAAATCTACTATATGGGACAGCCGGCTTTACTTCCCCTCCGAAGGAAGGCGTGCGAAGGATTTTTTCGCCCTTAAAAATGCACGGCTTCGATCGGGTTTGAGGCCGCAAACTCGGGTACGCTGACCGTTATACCACCGAATCCGTAAACAATGCATTTACAGTGCGCCCGCGTGCGTGTATGTAGGTGTCTTTTGTGTAGCGTGGCGTGACTGTACTGCAGTTTTCACACAGTTGAACTTGACGTTTCGTCAGCTGTTCGGCCAGCTGTGACAGTTCTCCAATCGGGAGCTTACACGTCACTATATGTAGTCAGGTCAAGACTGTGAAAACGCAGTATAGGAGAGAGAGTTTGTGCACGACTTAGTGGGCAGCTGTCGACTGCATTTTTGAGTCTGCGCATGTGCCAATCGAAATTGATATCGTAATGTTAGAGAGTTTGTGCACCCACGAACGTTAAAGCACTATCGATTTTCTACGCATGCGCAGATCAAGTTTTGCATCACTTTAGTGCATCTGCATAATAACATTTGTGAGTGGATGTGCTTGAAATGACTCCAAATATAGTTTTTCGAAAACTCAGTAGATTTCTGTGAAGAAAAGCTTAAATTTCGCATTTACAGTAATGCTTAACCGCCATTTTCTTAAACCGATTACGAATTTTTCAATGAAAACTTCTATTTCGGTCGAGTTTTTACTCTTCTTTAATATTCTTGGTGTAATGATTCAGTTGAACTACTCGGAATGCAAAAAGTTGAGGAATTGTCAAAAAATGTACTTTAGGGGACGATAGATGGCCGCTGGGCAGATAATGGAGCACGACTTGCCAGACCACAGCAAGGAAATTAGAAAAAATTGGTACGAGAAAGTCTGTGCCATTCTGTAGCATCTCTAGTTCTGATTAATATGGACACAAGTTTTCTGGAGCTCGGGAATATCTACCCCTCCTCTTTTTCTAACATTACTTATATTAAGAATAAATGTTAGCAACGAGCGTTATTAACAGAATAATTACTGAAATGTTCGCTCCCGTATAATAGAAACTATTTTGCTAATAAAAATTGCTACTGATATGAATAATGGTTCTGCCATTGAAATAACCAACCCCCACTTCTCTCACACCGAATGAAATGAGGGCTCAAGGAAACGTACTCGAATAAGAAACCCACCAACTTGATGTTGCGTCATAGGAATACAGAGTTAGCAGGACAATCTGCTGAAACAGTTAGGAACAAATTCCATACAGCGTGATCATTAACCGGTTAGCTCCTTATTTTAACATCTTCCTAAGAATTTCTTCAGGGCAAACGTATCTGAATGGCCGTCGATCATGATTACAAGTCGTGGCGGCCCTTGGAAATCGATGTGCTGATAACCGTCAAAGGCACAAGTTACCCTGCCCTAATGCGTATTGTGTGGTATGTTGTTTAAAGTCCATTCGTCAATCATGAATTCTACAGGGAAGAGGATCAGCTCTGAATTCGATTCGTTTCATGAACTCTTTCGACAGATCATTGAAATGAATGGAATGATGCCCCCCTTTTCAGAAGGTCCCCTTTGAAAATTCTTCTTACAGTGCTATGGTTTAATAATCGAACCTTAATCTGATCACGTTCTCGCAGTTCCGTTGGAGTTTTTCGAAGCACTTGTTCATTTTTTTCTGATTCTACAGCCCGTTTTAGACCACGACCCTTACTACACTTATGGGAAGTTTCTTAGTTTGCAGTGAGGTGGGTCACACAAGATGTTATCAGCCCTTCGCTAGGCCCCTGGGATGGGAATGAGAAAAGTTAGGGAGAAAGTTTTGCCGTCCTTGATCCATTTTCTATTAGGAATTCCGACAGTCGCTGGGAAGCGATTAGGGAAACCCCGGAAAACCGCTGATTTGAACAATCGGCCTACGATTTCGACCCCTGGAGGAGCTACGAATTCGCCGATGTGAATCACAGCAGTCAAATCTCCGACACTTGGTGGATTTCTAAACCCGCGACCTCTCCATCACTCGTATGCTCGAGCCATGAGGCGAACGTAACACGTATTTAACGCGCCTTGCTATCGGTGTTGGGTGGGGCTGGTGGAGGGTTTGAAATCATTGTAAGTGGATCAGATATGGTTAGGAGATCAGCCCCTCCTCCTCTAAGGAGACATGTGGAGGGTAAAATAAGAAAGTGGATTCGCGTGCGTTTCGGGCTCGTTGTTCGAGGCTGTTCCGTTATTCACCTGGGAATGACAGAAACAGAAGGCCGATAAATCACTATTTGTTTTTTGAACTCCTACCACTCGGTCATTGTCGAGTCTTAAAACAAATACACAAAAACAATAATTTTTACCCCTTCCGCCCATCCGCACAATATTTCGTAACAAAAGTTTACTCCCTCAATTAGACGTACACGCCATGGACCCCATGGACCAATAAATTAAATTGTCTGCAAAAGAAAGAAATTAATCAATGATATATTAATTATTCAGCTGTCGTTTCCGTTGCACGCCAGGGTAAAACGTCATTTGTTTTTGAAGATTAAAAGCTCGAGGATGTAACAGGCATTCTGTGTATCATAAAAGTATCAAAATTGTAAGTTACGCCATCATCAATGAGGTGCTGGAAGCATAGATAGGCTCTGTTTTAATTAGTTTAGCTGATCTCGCTCCATGCAGGGTCGTCGTTCAGCGTTGAGTTAGCCGGAACTAGACAGCATTGTGACTCAACAGGATCAATTGTTCAGAAATTACGATAGAATGAATCGTCTGCATGAATAGGAATTTTTCCAGTACAGACAGCTAGTCAGGAACTGGTTTATTTAAAATTTTAGAATTAAATTTCAGTAGGGTAAAAATTACAATATTAATATGAATTGAATATACTGTAAAAAGGCAGTTGTAAAAAAATAGTATCTAAGTACGTAAGTATTCTAAGGATAAAATAATACTTGAAATAGGTAAAATTACGTGTTTCAAATACACCAGACAAGGGAATGACGACACATTAGTTCTGTTTTACCTCATTTTGTATGTAAAATACCATCACTTACAAGTGAGTATCATTTTGTTTTTATAGCTCTTATTAGTTATTTTACTTATTTACAATTAATACTTACAACTCTATTCATTATTTAAACATTATTTTAAATAGACTACCGTAGCAATAATGTTAATGCAGTTAAAAACTGTTAAGCTTCATTCCACGAATGCGGGAACTAGCTCCGCTACTACTTTTGACAAGGAAACAGATGTTAGTACCAAAAAGTCGTCTGGTGATTCGAATTTACCCACTCGTAAAAAGCAGAAGTAAAATGAAGAATACATGAAATTTTGTTTTAAAGGTTAGGTGATGAAAATGAACGAAAAGTGGTATGCGTTGCTGAAGATATTAGTTGCAGATTTCAACAATTATTCCCGAAGTAAAAATGCTTTGCAATAAAACAAGCACATGCAAATCATTAAAAGAATGTTCTTATTATTAATTTGTTGTAATTTAAAATATATTCCTTTTGTTAATTATTCATTGAATGTATTGTAGAAAATAAAACCTGACTTGATATCTCACTGTACATTATTTTATTAAGATGTTTGAATTATGAATAAGTGTACAAATTTTGCGAATTTAAATAGCTTTGATAAACCATTTTACTTGCTACTTAAGCATGAGCTTCCTCTAAGAAAACCATGAATGCGAAGAGTTCCTAAGGTTGAAGACCCCGGCCTAGTGCATGGCTGCTCAAGTGGGCGTGGCACTTATCTGCAGACCACGGTTGAGTCAGCCCGACCGGAGCAGGGGCGCTTCTTTCAGCCCGCTCGCATTGCTGGGAGAGAGGAAACAGACTGGCGCTTCACATTATACTTTTTGATCACTGACAGTGATCGGGGCAAACTTGACAAATACTGCGGACTAGGGATGCGACATCGATGTCGATATTTTCAAAACATCGATTTTTTACAGAAGCATCGATGTTTTGAACATCGATTTATAAAAGCTGATTTTGTTTTTTAACATCGATGTTGTGTGATGACAAGTTCCCAAGCCGAGTAAACGGCGTGCGCGTTGTCACCTGCCTCGCCGACGCTTCGCGTAGACGGGCTCCAGCCGCGTTCCAGTCTGACTCACGGTACACGTGAAACGCCCCAGCCCGGTCGCTCCCAGAGATAAGCGAGCGCCAACTGGTCGTAGGCCTCTGCCCCAGGATCACTGTAGGACGTAGCGGGAGACGCTCCGCTCACGTTTTGAGGCAAAAACTAAAATTCATTGAATCGACTGTTTAACTGTATTACTTTAGTAATTAAAATTATTGAAATGTGGTTTGAAATTATTGCAGTCGAACATGACTGATTTCAAGAGACGGAAATTTTATTCTCGCTTACTCGTACAAAGTCATTTTCTCACTTATGCGAATTTCAAGAACTTTTGTTTAATTTACAAACCAGTACTTTTATAAGAAACTATTTATGAACAAATTTACTATTACGTTTTAATACTTCATGAAAAAGCTGCTTAGAGTAACTATTTATTCAAAAAGATATAGTAGATACTGAAGAACGAAAACAGCTTCTCAGCAAATGCATTCTTGCATTCTCAGCAAATGGTACGGTCATCTGCTGAGAATGCACGAAAATAGGTGGCCCAAAAAAGTATGTAAATTGATACCAACCTAGGACGGTGGGGCATGCTATCAACTCCATGGAAACAAGGAATACTGACTGCGATGGCGACAAGAAATTTGACAGAGGAAGGGGTAGTAGATAGAGAAGACTGGAAAAGAGGAACCGAGAAACATCGTCAGATGTAAACCACTCGTGTATGTATGTGTGTGTGTGTGTGTATGTATGTACACACACACACACATATGAAAACAGCAAGTTGAAAATGAATATAAAAAGTGAAACAGTGTAGATTTTTGGCTCCTTAAATTCGCTATGAAATCTGTTTTTCTTGCCCTTATCATATTTAGAGTATCTTTAATTTTTCACTCGGTGACAACGAATTCAACCTTCGTTTCAGAATTCGCGAAGTACATACAAGGGATGGTCTTCGAGGCCTACTATTCTTCAGGAGAAAGTTTCGTTAGAACATGATAATAAGAACTGTACATGTACAAAACATTTTGGGAAAATGCTATCTTTCGGGGGGGGGGTATTCAAGAATGATAAGTCCTTTATTAGCAAACATCCAGAAAAATCTAGAAGGAAAAGCAAGTTTTACATTCTCACTTAGTTTTTACTGTCTAGCTACTGCTTACGCAGTTTAGAGAAAGTTATGTAATGGGCGTGGGTAAAAGGCGAATTTTTGTCAGAAAAACTTATTAGTGAGCCCTGGTAACGAAGGTAAGGAAAAAATCTTCTATTAGGTGGTGTAGCCAGAATCCATGGTTGGTCCATTTAATAAATCCATTATGGGTCCTTGATACCGAAAAATTGATTGACGGGAAAACATTTGTGAAGAACGGTTGCGCCTAAATCGTTCAGCCGATATTCTCCAAAATTGATATTCCCCAATCGATCTGGCTGGTGTCGCGGAACCTTGAATTTGAAATCGATATTTTAATTTTGGTGGGGTACTTTACAAAAAGCCCCTGGTACATTTTCAAAATTTTCTCCAAAATGGCATCAAATTTTGTTGTCCGTAAAGGAGGCTTAAGAGAATGGTGTAGGTTTAATTTTCGTTGAAACCCCATTTTTCAAAATTTTCCGGCATTTTTCTACAAGTAAAATATTGAAGATAAAGATTTTTTCCTTAATGAAATCTGTTCGTTCAAAACATTTTGAAATACAATCATGAACTTTTTTGAAAATTTGAGGAGATTTTGCCTAATTTGGCAATTTCAGATAATTGGCTCGAACAGGCAATTTTTTTAAATTTTAAACAATTATTTTCTCAGAAATGCCTGCAATTTTTTCACGTATGTAGCAAAGAACAGTGAAGAAAGTGATGCTGGTTCCATTTTCGCTGCACTGTATTTTCGAAAGTTGAGAAAAATTCGAAATGGTAAATTCGTATTTCACGCGATTCGTTTGAGGCGGTGACAATATACAGGTGCCCAGAAGCTCCCGATACCAAACTATGTTGATATTAATTAAGAATGACAGTTCCAATTTTTTCGACAAAAATCTGTGTTCAGGTAAATTTAGTTTAAATGTTACTTCCGAGCACGAAATTGAACCCGGCTACCGCATCACAGCAGACACCGGCGCTGAAACGATGCATTTTCTTCTTTAGAATGTAAGTACCAAACAAATGTTATGTAAAAGTGAACATGTAAATTTTATATTAAAATTATAATTTATTTTTTGTCTATTTTTCTTCAATTAAACAAACTATTTTTGATCTTTGATTTTAGAGACAGAATATTTTTCATTGTAATAGCTTTATATTAATATTTATTACATGATACATACAGCGCAACGTTTCGGAAAGTAGTTGTTTCCAACGTCACGCTTAATTGAGAAAATAAATAATAATATTTTAAATAAAATAATATAAAAATAATAAATAAAATAATATTTTTAAATATTCAGATATAAACAGAAGAATATATTATGAATGTATACAAGTCACACTAAACCGATAAAAACATTTGAGTATCTCAGTGTATCATATTACTGTGTGAAAGGAAGTAGACAGAGAGAGGTTGAAAGGGACATTACAAAATTACAATAAATTAGACAGAAAAACATGAAGAGATAGTAAGGGATGTATGATACACTGAGATACTCAAATATTTTTATCAACATACGGTTTAGTGTGACTTGTATACATTAATAATATATTCTTCTGTTTATACCTGAATATTCTTAAATTATTATTTTTTTATTATTATTTTATTTTATTTAAAATATTATTATTGATTTTCTCAATTAAGCGTTGGAATCAACTACTTTCTGAAACGTTGCACTGTGTGTATCATGTAAGATATTTTATAGTTCTCGGTATTGTCTTTGATTGAGTTTTTAAACAGCGTGCGCTTTTCAATCGCGATACCTCGAAATCGCTCTGAGGAGGAATTCTTGGCGTTTCCTCTTGTCGTATAGAAGGGAGTTTTTGCATGGCCTAGCGCATAACAATTGACTGCAGTATAAATCTTCTGCGCATGAGCAAAAGCTCAAAAGCGGTGCGAAACTTGCACTGCGCAAGCGCAGAAGACCGATAGTGGTGCTGTCGATTGCTGTAACTCTTCGCCTTGCAAAATCTCCATAGTAATAGTTCACATAGCATAGCGTTGCGGCGGGAAGAAGAGGAAACATTTTAAATGTAGCTATACGATTCGAAGGGAGGAGTTCCTCGTGTACAATGCCTTTGCCAAGTCATCTATCGGAATTAAATGAACATCTGGCTCCCTCTGGGCGCCCATACGCGCGTGAACCATGGGGCAGGACGTAGGAAAACGCGCGTTGCAATATCTCACACCCGTGGCAGCACCATGGGGTGGCAGAAACCCGGGTGATAGGGCAAATCGAACCGATATGTCACTCTCTCTCTTTTCAATTACATCTACGCGTAATCCAATTTGTCGACCAAGCGATAGGTCTCTCTTTCTCTCTCTCTCTCTCTCTCTCTCTCTCTTCTCTCTCTCTCTCTCTTTCTTTCTCTTTCTTTCTTTCTTTTCTTTCTCTTTCTTTCTCTCTTTCTTTTTCTCTCTTTCTTTCTCTTTCTGTCTCTTTCCTCTTTCTCCTCCCCTCTCTTCTTTCTCTTTCTTTCTCTTTCTCTCTCTTTCTTTCTCTCTCTCTTTCTTTCTGTTTCTCTCTTTCCTCCTCTTCCCCTATCTCCTCCGCTCTCTGTCTCCCCTCTCATTATATGCAGTATGTAAATAGTATTGTATGTAGAAACGGAACAATGAGCTTTTCGAAAATATTGCTTTGTTTAAAGTATTATTTTGATTTAAAATTGAAAGGCAAAAATAGCATAAGAAGCCTAAATTAGTTTGTGTCAAATACAATTCGGTTAAAATTAAAAAAAAAAAATGTTCGTACTAATCAAAGTCTTAGATATGCGTTTCTAAGAACAGGTAGATATTTTGTTTTGATTTAAGGATTGATTTTACCCGCAGTTATAATTTTTGCAGGGTAAACCTCCGACTCGTTCATTTTTTCTACTTCCGTCGGTGTTATAATTGTGAAATTCTGAAGTGTAGTTGAGGTGATATCCGTATGTTTTGACCAGTGTAACGTGTAGGTGAGCGACAAGACTCATTACTCATACGTCGCAATAATACGCATTGCTGTTGGTTGGATGCCGGACGCGTCCGTCACACTCGCATCATACATGTTTTCTCTCTCTTAATATATATGTAAGCGAGTTTTGGCACAGCATAGCACCCAGAAATCGACTACCATCTCGATCTTCTGCGCGTGCGCAGTTACACTAGTGATGCAAAACTCGACCTGCGCATGCGCAGATCGACAATGCTGTATGTCGATTGCTGTTACGCTTCCCTGTGCAAAAACTCCATATGTTCTGACACTTTCGGCTGCAACACATTCAGGGGAAGTACCAGAGCTTTTATCTCTTCGTTGGGTGTATTTACAGTATTTGTGCAAGCATTCTTCAGCAGAATTCGTGAATAATTTTATTGCTGGAAAGCCGCATTTTCACTACTTCAAATTTAACTTCAACAAATTAAATGTAAATCTGTCGCGACTCCCCAAATAAATATATCAATTGAGTTTAATATTTTTAACATGTTGAGTATTTTCCAGCAGGAATGAGAAATGATCTTTTAAACTTTTGAGATATAATTCCACTGCTATTCTCTTGTACGTTGGCTGCCCTGCTGCGAGAGAGAGAGAGGAAAGAGTCCGTGTGCGGCAGTGCGACCTTGCTTCGTTCAGACGTCAGTGCTGCGTCAGAAGCTGCTGCTCGTACGCGCCGTTTGAATTGTGACGTTTGAATCGAGCGAAATCTTTCGAAATGTGAAGTGTCCGTGTCGTTTTGGGTGCTTATCCTATCCGTTGTTACTGAAGAGGGACTTACGAGAAATTAAGAGGACTGAACAGGTATGTTCTGTTGTTTTGAATCGGTCATAAAGTTGGCACGTTCTTCTCAGGTGCGTCATTTCCAATCACTTGTAGAAAACAAAAAACCTAGTTTACCCTTTCGGGCCGTGAAATACTATTTGTGTAATGGTGTAGAACTAAAATGTCTATTAGGACGATGTTAAAAAAGGAAATGTCTAAAAATACTTGTATTCTTAACCCATCTCGATCAGGTTTTTCGTCCAGTTTCCCTGATCCATTGAGCAAATGCTGAGATGGCCCCTTGTTTTGCTTCTGGACATAAATGTAACTTCATTTTATGTGCACGTCTTCTAGAATTCGGTGGGAAATACAATTATTCAAATTATCGTTTCCATGTTGTCGCGGCAGGAAGTAATAAGAGCCAAAATTTATTGCTTATTTATCCTTGAAAATAGATTTTATTACATGGGAGCTTTTGTTTTTTTTTCTCCCTTTGAAAATTCAAAATTTAAGTAGTATATGACTTGGTGTAGGGATCACAGAATTTTGAAAATGTGCACACAATTCACTTTTCCCCATAGCACGTCATACGCAGTTTTTAACTGTTTTTTTGACGTAAATAAATAAATAAATAAACGGAATTTCATTATGTAAATGAGATTATTATAATGGATAGGTACTTTGTAGTACAGATAATTTTAAAGAAGTCGAATTTTTAGATCATTAGAGGGAAAAAGGTACTTATTTACCAAAAACGAAAAATTAACGAAACTAAATGAATGCGGACAAGGGCGTCGGCGATTAGGAATAGTTGATTCAAGGAAACGTCAGGGCTTGTGGTCCGAAAGGCTTGCAATGTGTCGCTGTTCAACTATATTGAGCACAAGTGGAAACGTGACAAGAAGGGCAGGGAAGAAAAATTAACACTCTGCCCACTGCACTTTTGCTTCCTTAAGCACACCCCGCCCTCGTTAGTCACGAATATATTTGTGGACTTCCACAGAGTTGAAGAAATTTAGCCTCCAACTTTTAATAGACTTTATTCACACGAAATATTCAAGCTACTCTTTCGTGATGGTCGGTGTGCCTCAAAATATTTTTCAGTCCTCTTACATATCACATTCATCTGCAGTTCATTTTCAATTCACTCGGCAGATTTTGGTGTACTTCATGGCGACTTGTCTTTACTTCCCAAATAATTGGTGGACCATCTGTTTCACTAAGCTTCTTTGAATGAATTGTTCTAACGTGTTCCAGTGTTTTCCTTTCGCAAACTGTATCAATGATTCCCTAGATGTTATTCCTAGGACTAAAAAATGTCAGATATTTCTCTTATCGATTTGCATTGATTGTGAACCTGAATATGAGTCGTATTTCTTTCAAAGTTGTTTCCTTTCCCTTTCCTTCTTCTTTTTATAACACACCGTCCACATGTCGAGTATCAATGAAACAACTATCCTGCGCTACTGAAGGCTAGCCTTCCAGGCGTTACAAATTTCCCACGATTCAGGCGCAAGGAAACAAAAACCGTTCTGTTGCTCTTGGTGCTTTTTTGCGTCCTTCATTTTCACGTACTAGAACATTACAACTGCTCTTCCTGCTTGCTCTTATTTTTTGTTTGTTTTGTATTAACTTTTCCGTACATGTAGATTAATGCTGTGTTGAAAATATTAATTGATAAGTTAATTATTGCGTATTAGTTGCAGTAATTGTTAAAAATGCAGTAGTGTTCGAATACGTTTTACAGTCACTGTAAATACAATGTATGTTCGGATTTAGTCCTTTTTTCCCTTTCTTTCACGGTTTTATCGCAATTATGAGTCGGCATTTATACTTTGGCAATCTGAAAAGAACTCTTCCTTGCTTGCTTATCGGACAAAAATTAACTGCGACTTTCTTGTGATCGTCATCGAGTTCAGATACGCTTCAACAAAGGAGCTAATCTATTATCACCTTGGAGGGCTTGAGAGCAGAGATAATCGGTTCTCAGAGGAAAAGCTTTCCATATGAAATAGAATTCAACACTTTCTTGGCAATTCTGTGGCGCACCTTGATATTGGAGATAATACTCATTCGCTGTGGACCACCTATCGGCCGCCGAAAACATGAGAACCGCCGCCCTGCGAAGCACCGTCCGCGTCGCCTAGATGCGGAACACTACCGCCGCGCCGAACTTATTATCAGGGCCCGGATTTTTATGACCTAAAAATGAGTGAAATATGCAAGCATTTATGACGTAAACCTATATAAATATGACCTTAAAAATAGAATATGACGTTACGCAAATTTATTTTTTTTTAATTTCTGTTAATTTTTTAGGTATAACAAAAGCAAAATTCACTCAAGAACAGATTGCGAATACGGTACATACGGTTTGCAGTCTTTGGAACTAACTGGTATTTTAAAAAATTGCTTTTATCTGTAAAACAAATCAAGTACAGTACAACAAAACCCATCAAACAAAACGACTTGCTTTACTACTGCGTACTTCTCGTTTAAAAGAATCCTTCTCTTTCAAATAATCCTTTGTAGTATAATTTTTGAGTTTATTTGTGACAATATCACCTGATAGTGTCATGCGAGACCATTTTCCTTTTTTTTTCCTTAAAAATATGACATATTATGCATTTTGGGCAAATTTGGCCAAATATGACCTTTACTAAAAACTGTTAAATATGACATCTAAAACTGTGTAAATATGACTTATATGCACAATAAAATACGTTTTTCTAATCAAAATACCTGGATTCGTGCATAAATTGTTTTAAAATTCACCCGAAGGTTCAGAAAAAATATGACTTGTTAAAATCCGGGCCCTACTTATTCAAGAGAAGATGCCGAACATGTTGACTGTCCCCTCAAATCAGGGCCAGATTTAACGGTGGGCAGAGTGGGCGGCAGCCCACGGGCCCCCACCAGGAAAGGGCCGCCACCAGTTGATATATTGAACAAAATTTTATCTTTTAACAAAAATCATGCAATGATTTTTGTTAAAAGATATATAGATAGATAAAGATATTATAGTAACAAATTTATAGTTTTTGCGTCATTTTGTGCAACATTTTTATTATGTTTTTTACATTACAAAAGAGGAAATATTGTATACTTACTTTTAATATTTACATAATGTCAAATAGAAGTTCAAATAATTTATTTTTGATGGCAGTGTTGTAAAACTATATAATATCAACTTCCTTCTTAACTCATTAATGGTGCAGGCTTCACTCTTTACTGTAGGTCGACGCTAAACAAAAGACATAGAACATCGGTGGAAAATAGAGAACACGATGATATTTCAGGGCCGTATGAAGTGGTTCCAGGATCAATTGTACAATTATTTATTTGTTCAATGATTTTTGTATTTCTTTCATTTGTCACGTAATTTTAAAAAAATCATATAATTATAATTTCAATTTAATTTAACGAGAAAGAATGTATTAATTTTATTCAAGAAAAATTAAAATTTTTTTAGAATATTTAGGCTATAAATTTATTTAATACTTCATTAAAAATATAAAATACCAAATAATTATAAATTTATTGTGTCGTTTCTTCATTATTTGTAGCAAGTTTTCGATTTTTAGCATTCTTTGAAATAACATTACATCGTTAAATATTAATAATATAAATAGTATTCCGAAATTAAACACACTGCTGTTGATATCTGAAGAGGTGAGCAACATTCCAAAACTCGAGTCTAATGTCAAGGTTTATAATAAATGTGCAAATTAGAAATTAGCATCTATGCTGTATTTTGGAACGACATATTGAACAGAGTAAACGCAACAAGCAAATTGCTCCAAATTTACAAGCTCTATTTGAATACCGCAATTGCTGCTCTTACGTCAGAGTTTTTTTCGAGAAAAAACGCTACAATTTTTCACACTATGAGGAATCAGGAAGTGAAAAAGCTGGGACTTCAGATTACGAGATCTCCAGGATACGTCACCGAAATGTTCGCTTAATCCCATTAGACTATGGACATGCACCAGATTGACCAGTTTTAGCGTGGTTGGATGACCGACTTTCGGCGTATGAATTGGTTTCTACACGTTTGATTTTCTGGTTAGAGTCGAGCAATTGTAGTAGATCAAATTGATGGAACAAGCAAGACTGTTAAATTAGATTTTCAAAGAAGGTGTCGACGAAAATCTTGGGTTGGAGCTTGTTCAATTCGCAGAATGTTACAAAGAATTTGCAGCAGAAAAAGACAAATATTATGCCGTGAACATTTAATGTACACATTGATAATTGAGAAACAGGTACAGGACGCTTTTCCTAATGTTGAAACAATTTTGAAAATGTATTTTGTTCTGATATTCACTAATTGCACAGCTGCATGATCATTTTCAAAATTAAAATGACTGAAAACCAGATTGCGAACGGCAATGACCCAACAACGCTTCAATGATCTAGTGCTTTTTAGCAGCAATAGCATATTTTAAGAATGTTAAAATTTGACGACTTGATTAACGATTTTGCGATGAGAAAAGCGCGGAAAGTTCCTCTGTAAAGGTGATTAATATATGTAAAAAAATAATATATATTAAAAGAGCATTATAATTTTGTAATGTACCAATGGTATACTCATTGGTATTTAATATGCACCTCTACCAAAGGGGCCTCCACCAAATGAAAGCCCCTACCTCTCTAAACCGGCACTGCCTCAGTGTCCGAGCTAGACAATTTTGGGCACGGGAAAATGCTGAAACGTAGACACCTCCCCCTCCCGAAAAAATAGAAATGTGGAAGGTGTATCAAGAAACTATAGGTTATTTTATTTCAACAAATTACAAAAATTACAATTTTTAAGCCAGAAAAAGTTTTTGGAAATATTTATTTTAAATAATAGCATTAAGTCAAAGTATTTAGTGATAAAAAATACAATTTTCACGGTGAACTTAAAACGCTTAAAAATTGTTGTGTTTAGTTAGTGTTTAATGAAATCACTTGTTAAAACATGAAATAATACATACGAATTTCAGTAGAACCTATTTTAATGTTTGCGTCATTTGATTCATTTCGTAGAGTCCTTCCTTATAAGTAAAGACCAGATTTCTCGTAAAAGTAAAAACGTGCGAAAACATGTGTTATGTAGACGAAAACACCTAATTATGATTTTAGTGTTTTTATTATAATTAAGTGTGTACATATTGATTAAACAAAATGTTTATTTTTTTTAAATATTATTCACAGACAATTAAATTAACATAAAAGTACAAAAATATCTTCTAAAAAGGAATATATTTAGATATAGGGATACGAGAAACGTTCTTAATTTATTTCATTGGTATTTACAATTTCGCTCTCTTGCAGATTACTTTCAGAGAAATTGTATTTTGTATCACCTAATATGCTTTCAGACTAAAACCTTCGTTCTACATTTACTTGCATTCTACATTAAGGGCATTTCTTGTACAAGTTTAAAATGTTAGGTGAAAAACGATATATTTTCCATTTAAAGCCTCGCGATAATTTAACAGTATCTTATAGCGTGTACGGGGTATATCTTTCCAGCCGGATGAAGTATCCGTTGAATACACTAGAGCATGCCCGGGCTAAACGGCAGTAACTGAGGGTCGCTGACAGAGCTCGTTGCGACAACGTGTTCCCCACTCCGAACTGCAACTCCTCAGAAATGTTAATAATCAAAAGTTAATTAATCGCTATTATAAGTATTAATTAATATAATAATTAATGTATTTATTAATTAATATAATTATAATGATTTATTGTTGAAATTTTTGAGAGATAAAATTTAGACAATGGGTCTCATGAAAGTTGTAAACACTCGGTTCATAGAGCAACAGAATGCAAAATTGATACATAACGTTTCTGGGGTGTCGCAGACCAACTGAATACAGTGCCGGTTTAAGTCATAAAAACTTTTTTCTTAAACGAAACCTTTAATATAGGTAAATTAAAACAAGTTGATAACATAATCATATTTTAAGCTATAAAACTGTGAATCTTGCAGATTCGTCCAGTAAAATCCCAAAATGTGCAATTTTCAGGCAGCATTACCCAAAACGTTCTATTTCGTGGAGTAACCCCCAAAACGTGCAAAATAAAACAAGCACTAAAATAACATGCGTTCAATGATTCAAATTTCTGTGAAGGTTTGATCCAATTTCAAAAGCAAAGAAAAGATGTAGTTACACGGGAATCCGGTCTTTACTTTAAAGCAACTTGCAAAATACCCAGCGTTACCCGGGCTTTCTTCATATTCAGTCTTTGCGAATGAGGGAAAAGATCAATTTTATGTAAACTATGTTTAATATTTTTAACGTAATTGGTTCAAATTTTTAAAAAATACTATAATTTTATTTTATTTTACAACTCATTGCTTTTAGATGAAATTTTTCTAATCTTATGCACCTTTAGCGAATAAATTGGGTACCAGTTTTGCTGCAGCACTACTTGGCTCTGGCGGAATATGTTAGGAACCACTGCTCTAAGCGAGAGGCGAAAAATGGTCGAGGTGCACCTACTAACATATTATTTAAATTATTTATTTTCCGCATTTGGGATGGGTCAGTCTTTACCAAACGTTGCAAGGACACTGCGACAATCCTGAAGAAGAGCCTGTAAAAATTTCATATCTATTCGTTCGCTACTTTTTGTGGCATCGATGACGGTTACACGTCGTTGAATTCACTTCTATTAGTAAAGATGACTGTAATTAACTAGTTAAAGTTAAAGAAATAATTGAAAATTTTATGAAATTATCAAGCTATAAAAAATTACGATAACGTTGTTCTCGAGTTCTAATTTCTTCTTCTTCAATTTTTTACTTTTTTTTCATGAGGTCCCTTGACTTGCAGGACCCCGGGCGATCGCCCGAGTTGCCCATGCTTAGCGCCGGCACTACCCTCAAATGCATCCTTGGCCCTTTTTTCACGAGTCGTCTCACCCTTTTAAATTTCCCAATTAGGGTAGGAAGTCCCGGCTAAACTCGCTTCTAGAACTTTTTTTGATTTTACCTTTTGAAGGTATCACTGCGGCAATTTCTCAATAGTTGCAGGAGCCCTTCTTTCGAATATGGATTTCGTGCGTTCAGTTGGTCTTTCAGTTACCGCATAGGAAAAGTTTCAAGGGTTGAATCACGTGATCAGGGAGGTCGTAAGCCATTACTAATTACAGGTCTGCGAATATTTTCAGAAACATAAAATTTATTTATATAATTTCGAATATACTAATCTACTAAAAGCTATTTTTTCTGCCGTGTAACGTAGAGATTTTAACATGCATTTAACACTAACAATTTTTCTCACCTTGCGTTGAAATATTTTGAATAGAAGCTTTTGGGATTGAACTCGTAGACTGTATTTCAGCACCACTCGGCAGTTAGAGGTTCATAAAGGTGGCGATCTCCAACAAAACTGCACTGTGAACCATCCATAAATTACGTGAGGTCTTTAGGGGGAGGGGGTCAAGCTAATCTTACGTGGGGAGGGAGGGTCTCCGCAAATATCACATAATTTGTTTTCGCTAAAAACAGTGCTAAAATGCGAGAAAACTGAGGCAATTTATGTAAAACACGTTCTATACTAAAATATGGCTAAATCTTGCACAATAATTTTTATCGCGGTTATGTGAATGCAACTGCATTCAGCGCATTGTGCAAGCAACGCATTCAGCGCATTGTGCAAGCAGACGATTGTGCAGAAGTACAAAGAGGCCTTTATGACTTGTCGTGAGGAGGGACTTTTAAGAGTGCTCATAGAGATTATTCGATAATTACTAAAATTAAAGCAGCAATTAGATTTCCACACAATATCTCCAGGTAAAACTTGCCGTACGGTAACAGTCTGTTTCGTGTTCGCGGAATCAAAACGTGTAACATTGCTTGATCACGCCAATGAAAAATTGGAAAACTCCATAAAATAGAAAATTGTGTAGTATGCCTGAGCGTCAAATAGCAATGTGAATCACACACCACATATGAACTACCTGTAATACTGTTGACCCTTCGTAAATACAAGGTTAAAAACACCCTGTAAATAACACTAACAGTCGACTTACACCATTATCTCTTCAGTCAAGTTTTAAGCAATTCAAATCTCCTTTGTGTATGTTTTGTTTAATAATAAAAACATCCTAGCGCCTAAACACTAAGCAGGATTTTCACCAAAAGGGCATCTGATCTGACTGGTGTCGCTGCTCCTTTATTTTGAAACGGATATTTTGAGTTTGGGGGTACTTTACATGAAGTTTCAACATTTAAACATTTTCAGAACAATGGCTCAAAATTTAAAAAAAAGTAGAGTATTCCCCGCGTTTCCTCGGCCAGCGTGTTTTGAAAAGTTCATATTTTGTTCGGCTTCTTCTTACAACTATATTAATAATAGAGTATGACAAGTGATGGTTGAGGTATATCAATGTGGACAGAAATGGTAGTATTTTATTGTCCTAATTCTTACGTAACTGGCACTGGTAGCGACAAGTACTTGCTGTTGTAACACTATTCGTTTTTTAAAACGTCCTGCGACTGTCCAGTCGGCCGTCCCTCTGTCCATCCGATCCTCTGTGAACAACTAAACCGTGGATAGCATTTTCATCGAAATTGATATTCGTAGATCGATTTTTATAATGTCGCAGCCCCTTGAATTTGAAATGGATAGTTTGGTTGCTATGGGTTGTTTCCGTGAAGCTCAAACGGCATTCCCAAAAGTTTGGCAAAAAATTGCTACTAATTTTTCCCTTGAGTAAAGCAAAAGACAATTACAAAAATTGCGCAGATGCGCTTTAAGTTCTGAGAATTTTCGAAAATCGCATATGTTTAGAAATTTTTGGACTTCCTGCAACATCAATATTAAAGATAGATATTTTCGTAAAAAAATATTTTCTTTCAAAATGGATGTTTAAATTTGATCATGTAGATTTTTTTTAGAATGAGTAGTTGTGGCATAATTTTGCCAGAGAGACAGAGCTTGTCCTTGCCTGCACGGTTCCCGGGTGGTGGAGATACCTGCAGGTGAAAACGTTGGTGGGCACTGGATCTTATGCTCCAATGAGGGAACACCACCCCCTTTCAGAATTCAACTTGCACTACTCTTTCGAGATTAATGACCATAGCAAGACGCGCTGCGTCCCGCGAAGTATTTGTGATTTGTTGTCTGACAGTAATCGATTAATATCTTTCCCAAGCATTGAAGACAACGCCTTTAGAATCACTGAAGCCTAGAAAACGAACTGGTTACTTCAAAGCCCAAAGTATAGCATAGTATAGTATAGCATACTTCAAAGCCCAAAGTAAAGCACATAGTATAGCAAAGTATAGCGATGAGGGGAAGCTACGGTGCCCAAGCGTTGGGCCACTCTGACAACTGTCAAGTCAAGGGCGTTTAAACGGAAGGGTAGCAATTGATAAGTGTTGGAGGGACATTCGTCCGTCTAGAAATCCGCGCATGCGCACAGGGCTTTCGTGTACCTTTTCAGCCCATAGAACTTTCAATTCAATTCAGGCTTCATTTAGTTACGATGATCTTTTACATGTAAATCTACAACATGGATCTTGTCGGCTTTACTTCCTCTCCGAAGGAAGACGTACGAAAGATTTTTTCGCCCTTAAAAATCCACGGCTTCGATCGAGATTGAATTCGCAAACTTGGGTAAAACAGCGAGATGCGCTAACCATAACACCACCGAAGATGCAACTTGGTATTAAACATGCATTATTCGCTCATTTTTTCTTGATATTCCGTCTGGATCCTCCTACACCATAACTCATGAAACTCGCTTCGAATTGGCGCTAAGAAAACTATTAAAAAAGTAAAATCATTTTATAGTTTCAGATTTTATGAGATACTCGAGTGAGTTTCATAACGTGTATAAGGGTTGAGGAGGTAGATTAGGAGCATGCTGTCACGAATGGTAGCTGCTAATGAGGCTGAACTGTGAATGGAGAATTATGAAAAAATCGCGACTGACGTGTTTCCGCGTTGTGACTTGCAGCTAGTGATGCGACATTGATATCAAAATATCTATGTTTGCAAACATCGATAATAATACGTCGACCAATAACCGTTGATGTTTTAAAGCTGGTTTAGTAGCGCGTAACATTAAATTCGTTGCATAACAAAATTCAATTTGACAGTGTTCCATTTATTGATTTACAATTAAGATGTACGTGAAAACAAAGTTTAAAAAACCTCCGTGTGTGAAATACACGGACGTTGGGGTCATCTCGAGCGGGATATTCTCTTCGATGAAGGTAGTACAACAGCATTCGTAGGGATCAAACAAACAACCATGTGGTGTGGTCATACATACCTGTGTGAGGTACTATCAGTTATTTTATATTTTATCTTTTACAAAGTTTTGATGATGGAAATTAATTATTCTCAAAACATTGATGTTAAAACCAGCGGCTCTTAACACATGTTTTGGAAACGTCGACATCGATGTTCCGTGCAGCAGAGGGCGCGTGTGGAGTGTGCGGCAAGTGGTAGGTGATTTGTGTGTTGCAGGCGCTGCAGGAGGTGCTGCGTTTGGGACAGGAGGTGGAGGTGACCTTGACGCTGAGCGGCGGGCCTGCCTGGCTCGCCTTCTCCGCCTCCGCCGTGGAGCCCGTGACGCAACTGGGGGCTGCACTCGCCCCCGCCCCCGCCAACGCCCCGCCCGCCAAGAAGAAGAAGTCCAGGACACGCAACAAGAAGAAGCAGCAGCAGGCGGCGGCGCAGGAGGAGGAGGAGGAGGGATCGCCCCTTCCCCCGCCCCCTCTCGTCCCGCTGCCCGCCGGCTTGCCCGACCTGGTGTGGCTAAGGCCGCTCTCCCCTTCCGGTCGAGTGCCCGGGGCAGCGTCCTCCTCCACGGAGGACGAGCTGTCCGGCTCGCCCGACCGCGAACGCTGCTCCGCCGAGGCAGAGGCTCCTTCCGACGCCCGAACCCGTCAGCAAGCGGAGGCGGTTGCGGATGCGAATGGAAACGAGAATGTGCATGAGGATGCGGATGCGAACGGGCAAGAAGTCAGCGAAGCCCAACCACTCTCCACAGTCTCTGACGAACCGATGGCTGTGATGCGGCTCCAAAAGGCTGATGACGATCTTGAAGGTTCTGGGGCGTCATCAGAAAATAGTGTACAGGGTAGGGAGGAAACAAAAGAAATACAATATTCTAGAGATGGATTTCATTCGCTTGGAGATGCCGTAAGAGAGCACGTAAATAAAATCAAACTTGATGACGCTGCTTGTGAGAAGCCGTCTAATCGCAAAGACACGAAAGACTTGGATGGATGCGTGAATCCGATGGAAGAAATGGATGTAAATAAATTTATAAAAAGTAGTGCATATCATGTTATGCCGGATACAGCGAAAAATAATTGTGTTACAGAATTTGTTAGACAACATGAAGGAATTATCGGCGGACGTGAAATCGTGGATGTAAACGCTGTAATGTCGGTAAGAGAACGTGAAGAAAATGTCGATTCAGTTCGACCGTACAGCATCTACAACTTCTACAGTAACTACATAAAAGTAGCTCCAAAACAGTTATTAGATGAAACGCAGAAAAAATCTGCAACCAAAAAATTGGAGAAAGTCTCAAAAGTGCAAAATACACCAGGTTCAGAAAAGAACGGTCCGAAGAATGGCACTTCAGATGAAGATATTTGTATGAATACAAACATGGAGATAAACGTTTGGAAGACTTAGGGAACAGTCAACTAGTTCGAAAGAAATTCAAAAGAGATCAATTCTAGTAATTCAAAAAACATTGAGGTATCATCTAATGGTATTGAAATGATTTCTGATATGCGGAGAGAACAAGAAAGTTATGAATGCTCATCTCAAGAACTGGAGGAAAACGGTGACATATTTTTGTTTGAGAAAATTATGGGAAGTCAAGGTGAATTGCGAACACATCTCCCCGTTGTAGATGAAAAAATTGATACCTGGATCATGGACATGTGGAAAACGCTGAAATCTAAGTCAACTTCTTCTACTTCTTCTACAGTAACGTCCGACGTGGCACAGGAAGCAAAGGAAAAAGAAAAAGAAGTGCTAGTTTCTAATACTAATGACTCATCGGTAAATAAAATTAAAGCGATCACACCATGTCCACCATCACATATAAATTTTTTGTCTAATATACCTTTAAACATTCCACCCGTTAGCGAAGATATAGTTGATGCCGAGGCCTTGGAACTAGCAGGACCCTTTCACGCCTGTGTTGTGAACACTTATCCACGATCTGGTGTGGCAACCTTTCGTCTGCAAGGAGCCACCTCACGAGCGTTCTTCTTCCGCAATAACGTAGTTGGCACTACAATCCCCCCTGTAGGAACTAATATTATTCTAGAGAGTTTGGAACGAGTGACTCCATCACAAATGACAAAGAAATACAAAAGCACTCTTAATGCCAAGCTAGTAAAAGTGTGTGTCGAAGAAACTCGACTAGCAATCACAGGACGAACAGGGTCTATTCTTAAATACGCAGATAGCAATACGGGGTTTATAGAAGTGACAGTTCCTGACCAGGAAACTCTTTTAAGTAAATTTACCAAGAATGAAGTTAAAGCAGGATCCATTCCTGAAGGGAAGTCTCTTCAGAAAGCATGGCCTCCAGGAACAACTGTGCATTTTCACGGAGAGCTTATTATGAAAGGGAAAAAAAAGAGAATTTGTCGTTACTCATGTTTGGCCTCAAGGACGTGGTGCAGTGTCGAGTAAATCCACATCAGAAAAGAAAGATTCAAAGACTGTGGAAGTTGAAGAGAAAAATGTGAAAATTGAGAAGGTTTCAGCCCACACAGGCCGAGTGTCCCAGTATCTCTCCTCGAATCATGGATTGATAGATTTTCGTTTAGGAGATCTCCAGTTGAGTGCAAATTTCAGATCTGCTATTTGCCCAGGACTTCCTCCAGGAAAGTCGCTAAGTGAGCAATGGCCTCCTGCCACTATTGTGCATTTTGATGGGGAACTTCTCAGAAGTAATGATAATGTCAATTTTAATGTCTTGAAAGTATGGGCTGGGAAACGCACTGTACCTGTCTCCATTGCAGCAGAGCTGCCAGCTGGCTCTGTTCATGTTGGTGAAGTGACTGAATTTCGGCCACCGGCTGCATTTGTAGTGACTCTAGCAACTCCAAATGTTGGTGTAAAAGTGTTCGTTCTTTCCCTGTACTTTCGGACAGCAATAGATGAACCACCACTTCAAAAAATAGTTTCAGTAAAAGAATACGTACACCTCGGTCAGCGTGTATGGGTTAAAGTAAAACGTGTCAGCCCTAATTCGAAGAAAGATTGTGAATATATTGCTTCAGATGCGTGGCCAGAAATTGAGAAGGCAGATGTACATAAATCAAAAGCTGAAGGCCTTGTTAAAAAAGTTTCTAAAGTGAAGTCAACCTCCATGTTGGATTTAACTTCAAGTGGTCACAGTCTTTCTGCACAGAACGTGTGCATCAATAAAACTGGATCAAGTTCAACACCACTTGTCACAAAACATGTGACACCTGCTGCAACTGCCCCAGCAACCAGTGTGAAAGGATCTACTCACCAAGGACTGCCGCATGTTCAGGTATCGTCCATAGCCTTAGAGACATCGTCTCATCCAGTGACCGTTATATCGGAGTCTGTCAATGTATCGGCAGTAGATAGTTTTCCTGTAGTGAACACTGCTCCGTTGCCATGCAATACATCAATATCATCTGCATCTGGTGTTTCATGCCAAACGCCCTTAGCTCAGTGTGGTAACTTGTCACAGGAACTTGGTATGCGGAGAGACGTGGCATTCTCATCATCTCATTTCCCCAGCACATCAGGAGAAAGTGCTGAATCAGACGAGATGCAGCGTTCAGTGATAAATAATGACCCAGTGGGACGAAGAATGCGTCAGAGTTCAAGGTTTCGGTAGAGGCGAAGTCCCATGGACCGCCATTCATTAGACCAAGCACGGTCCAACTCCCGTCAGGCCCTATTTCCCCCTTGGACCTCACTTCTAATATGTCAGAGCTCAGTGCCCTTATAAGAAAAAATGCTCCTGTAAGCCGTAATATCTGTGCAGACTCTTCAGGAGCCAATACCGCAGTACTCAACAAAGTAGGTGCTAATGCTCCTGTTGGGTCCGATTCTTTTATTGCTCCGCCAATCTCCATAGAACAACAAGACTCAGCAATAATAAACAAATCTGCCTCATTGAATAATTTAATAGGTCATAATATACTGGCGACGACGTTTTCCCGTGCACAATCCGGTTCCCTTGCAGATTCTAAGGCCGTACCCTTGCAGATTTCCAGTTCTTCTGGCACGTCGCATTCTTCCACAACGTGCGATTCCAATGCCCCAAACAGGTCTGAAATGTCAATGATGACCACCAGTCATGCATTACCTTATTCAAAGGCTGATTCTAGACCTATTGGTCATCGTGACATACCATCTCCACACTCTCAGTCTAACATGCGGAATTGTCAAAGTGAAAATAACACCCCAGACTTAATACTTCAGAGGGATGTGGGAATGCAGTCAAATTGCTTGCAAAATTCAGTCATTCTAGATAACAACAAGCATTTGTCTTTAAATGTATTAGGTCCACAAAACGTTCAAAAGAGCTCTACATCTTCTCAGAATGTATCTTTGTCTTCAACCTCTTCACTGACAAATAACAACCTCCCACGAGGATCGTTTGCCCAAGTTGTGTCTGGAACAACTGCATTACCCAAGGATGGAGTTTCACCCAGTGACACTCAGTCATCCCATTCTTCTAGGCCTTGTGATTCCAGAACAGATTTGATTGGAACTCTAAAAAGACCCCTCAATCATACAGAATCATCAAATCGCAGTTCTGAACCTTTTTCAAAATCATTTGGCAACTCTGTGCCAAGCCCACTCTCCCAGATGAACCCCCAAATGTGTCAAAATAACGATAGAACCCCCAATGTACCCACTCAAATGATGTTTCCGAATCAGCAAAGAGGCAGTGGTATGTACCCACCTTTTCAACACTCTGTCCACCCTGTAAACGTGCAACCGTTTTCAAATGTGCAAAGTTCACAGGTCATTCATGGCAGTCCCCGACCACCTCAAGTTTTCCCCGCCCCCTCCTTTGTTCCCTTCAACCCTTCGCCGTTCGTGCCTCCGGTGTTTGCAGGCCCCAATGCCCTGCATGGCTCTCCATTACTTTTTTTCCCAAACCCACCTCTCCCAAGTGCCTTTGCGCCCTTCGCCCACCCCGCCCCGTCCGCCCACCCCGCCCCGTCCGCCCCCCCGCCCTCCGCCCCGCCCCCCGTCCCCCGCCCCCCGTCCCGACCGCCCCGCAGGCGTTCCCGGTTCCTCCGCTTCGGAGACCCAGCTGCTCGCCAAGGCTCCTCTCCTGAACGCGGCGGAGTACACGGCGGCTCTGTCGGCTCTCCGCTCCGTCGAGGTTCGTAACTCAACTGAACGGGTCCTGGATGATTATGCACAATGTGTGAGTGTGATATTTCTCTCTGTTTGCTTGTTTGCAAATGGTCTGTTACGAGATTGCCGAGAGGAACTTTATCCAAAAAGGGAGTAATGTGTCTCACCGTGATATCCTTTATTGCCGTAGTAATTGGGTACTGATGAAGGAGATGTCAAAGGATACAGCATGATCACTCGTTTGTCTCACGTGTGAAATGAATAATCTTGTTTCACGGGTGTTGTCGGGAAAGTTAAAACATATTCAACACGCAGTTCCACCTTATACATTCGTCAAGGACAAATTACGGAGCAATTTCGCAGATTACATCACGTTCGTAGTATTCAGGCAGTTAAACCATGATTTTTGCCATGCTTCTGTCCTCAAATGTTATCTTAAGTATCGAACGCGCGTCTTTTTGACACGTAAGATGTCCCCCAAAACTTGCAAATTATTATTACCGAAAATTACCGAAAGGGAGTATTTTTCTTGCTCTTGTATGAAGTAAATTGACTGTTTCTAATACGATGTGTGGTCATTAACCTCATTTTGTGAGGCCTTGATGCCGAAAAAATTGTATTTTCAAGTCAACTATCCACCCGTTCGTCCCTGGGACAAAGCCAACGCCATAACCCACACAGGATTTCTACAAAAATAGATATTCTCTGATCTCTCGGGCAAGCAGATCGATCGGGGAGTATCGATTTTGGTGGAAATCCTGTGGTTAAGCTATAGTTTAATGACGAACTGGCGGACAGAGTCTTTTAGAAAAGCATATTTTGCGGTATAAGGACCCACAGAACGTGGATTTTGATTATGTACTCAAGATGCATCTACACTACCTATTTGAGAACGTATTTTACTACATATAGGAGCAAGTGTTACTCATTTCCTCGGTTATCAGGGATACACAAAACGTGCTTTTCTGTCAAAACATCGGCTTTGTTTCCTGCCGCATTGGAGAACTTACCCTTTCTACCAAGTAGATGGACAAAGTAAAATCTGGGAATAACACTGCACACACATAGAGCGGGACCGGCGTAGGGGACCAGGTAGCATAAGCCCTCGTAACCATTGCAACCTTTCTTATGTGTTTAATCAGCTTCACTTGATTGTTGCAGCGATTTTCACTTGAGCATTTGTGCACCTTGTTTCTGTGGGAGGAACGTGTTCCCTGTGAGTTACACTACCACGCCGCATGCCAGAAAGCTTCTCTCCGCTTGTGCAAGGTGTCCATGGGGATCGCAGCGATTGTTCGCTTTTTCTTTCTTTTGTCGGTTTTTCAATATTGGTATTTTTTATTCAATATGCTTGCATATCGAACATTTTGTTTAAAATATGACAGTACCACATCAAAATCTATCGATTTTGAATTCCGGTGAACTAAATGAAATCCTTTTCAAACCCTCAGTATTGTTGCTAAATATTATGGAGTGTATTAAGTTCAGCATATCTGTGTGTCTTTCTCTCAGTCCATACTGGTTTTCAAACGTAAAAATACAGTCCTGTTTTGAGGGGAGCTTTTTCTTCAATCTATCAAAACCATCTTGCGAGTTTTTCACTTTTAATAAACATGCTTAAGTCAACTTTGTACAAGAAATAACCTAACTCTGCTTATTTGTGAAGAAACCGGGAAATTTCAGTATATATTGGACTTTTTTCGATTATTGTTTTCTAACCTACACATTCTTCAATGTATAAATGAAAGTTGGTAGGGTTATGAAATGCGTTTCACTGAGGATATGAAATTAAAGGGAATGAAAACTTAATAAGAAGCAAAAAGAGAGTGAGAGATGACACACTAGTAGGGTAGTTGTGGTGATGAAGTGCAGTACAGAATTCAGATTGTTTGAATCATGAAAGAAAGTGTTTTCGAATTTCGAATCTTTCCCATGAAACTCAATTTAGAACAGCTAAATCCTACGTACTTTGAAGTTTGGAAATCCAAGAATAACCGTCTAAAATAACTTTTTGACGCGGCTCATTTTCGAAGAAAATTGAGCATATTTATTTTAGACCTTCAGTATCTTACCCTTTTAAAACTCTCATCCTCAGATTCGGTGGTGGGTCTTCTGTATGTGCTTGTGATGGAAGTTAGTGCTATGCCAAACTTCATGCTGAGTTTATTGCTTGAGTGCTCTGAGGAACAAAACCCCAAGCTGTCGAAAATTAGAAAGCTTTTCTCCGTTTGCTAAACTTGGTATTCGAGGAAGTTCGAGGTACTTCGTAAAAAATCGGATGTGGAAGAATGAAATAAAAATTGGATTTACTACTGTCGGTCTAAATCTTAAAATTAACTAAAAGTTTGGGGTTTTCGTTTGGGAAGAGTTTATCTTCAGGCTGCGAAACAAAATTGTGGTTCCGATTCCCGGTCTCATCAAAAAACAAATTCAACTCATCAATTCAATTCAACATCTCAACAAATTCAGATGAAAACTGACAGATGATAGTTAATGTCGATGATCATGATTTTGAACATAAATACATATCACAGAACATTTGTTGTTTACACTGATATCGAAGTGCCATTTGAGAAAACCTTTGTGAATTAGAATCGAAAGTTTATTGTTTCGAACTAACAACTTTGCGATTAAAGGTTGCTTCTATCTTGAGCTTGAGCCTAACACTGGGAGCTTATGTTTGTTGTTGTTATTATTATTATATATTATTATTGTATATTATTTTTATAATATATGTGTATCGGCCATTTATGACGATACTACACAATATCTTCCGAGGCCCAGTCATATTTTATCCCGGTGAGATTAACGCAGTGGCGGCTCGTGCTTAGGTTGCACGGTTGCATAACCCCCAGAAAATGAAAAACTCGTTATATCCGAGGAATATACATTTTCCTTTTCATGACATTCAATTTTCAAGATACTGCAGCAGTATCGATGTATATGAAATCACTCTGAAGCGTTCAACTGGCGCTCTCTCCGGTGTCTGGTGCCTTGCCAAGAATTGCTCCACGCTCTTGGCTCTTTGCTGTATTAATGGGTTTACTGTTTTACACTTTGGCCCCTCGATTTAACACGGGGAATATACGGCCTTTTGGTTGGGCAACCAGCTGTCGCGCTGCGCGGCGGAGTGAGTCGCAGGGGAATACCCATATTCTGTCTTCGTCTGACTCGCTGCAACGTAGTTTTATGAAAGTACACAAGTTCAGTCAATTATTGACAATATTCAGTGCATTGTTTGTGATATTTGGCCGTTTTGATTGGAAGTCCCCCGTGTGGATAGTGTCTCGCGGAAGCCAGTGGGGCTGCCTGGTGGCCAGTATGGCAGCTGGCCAGTGGTTTGCGAACGTTCTTGTGAATACGAATGTGTGTCGAAGATCTTTCATTATTGCCAAATGTACCAGGGTAGTGAAATTTTCGAAATAAAATAATTTTATTTGTGTGAAACGTGTCGAAGCAGTAGTGCTTGTTGCAATGTGCTGGAGTGGAACTTAAGTGCCCAGTGGAAATTAAAGCCAGAATCACATGCGCGGGAGGTGTATATGCCTTACGCGGGCCCGCATAAAATCATGTAAGAAGTGTTTCAATATAAACTTTTATTTTACTTAGTTTTAATTGATTTGAATTGCTTAAATTTTTATGTAATCATAGTTTGAATTTTGGAAATTGCATTTCTGTCATTCGATGGAGGTGCATCCTCCAGTCTGTTTGGGGCAGCACTGAATTGTATGTCATTATGAGGATCAGCTTTTTTCTGCTGTATCCCTTGATAAGACAAGGTTTTTACGCCTTGAATTATGAATTGTGGGGTGATAGGAGGATGATGAGGAGGTGTGAAGAGACAATTACAAAACGACCATGCCTACGCAGGACTCGAACTTGCAGCCTCCTCGGCCCAGACGACGGCTGCCGCAACCGCCTGCGCAACGGAAGCCGGCTATTTATTATTATTATTATTATTATTATTATTATTATTATTATTATTATTATACATTTTCGTCTGAGACGCCAATGTTCGGAAGTTGGAAACTGCAAAGGTGCGCGAAATTTGCGCATCTATCACAGAGTGTGTCTCTCATTCGTCCTTTTGTTACCCTCCTCCATTTTCCGTAGTAGCTCCTTGCTGTGTTGTGTAGTGTCGTCGCCCCGAGGCGTGGCTTGTGCAGGGCGGCGGCGCGCGCCGTGTGTGTGTGCCGCAGGCGAAGGCGAAGGCGGGGGTGCGGGCGCCGGCGGCGGCGTGGGCGGGGTCGGCGGGCGCGCGCGGGTGGTGCTGGCCAACGCGGCGGCGGCGCTGCTGCGCGTGCTGGCGCCGGCGGACGCGCACGCGCACACGGACGCGCACGCGCCGCTCGTGGTGGCGCACGCGCGCGGCCTCTACCTGTGCGGCGTGCTCTCGCCGGCCTGGACCTCACGCTCGTGCTCGCGCCAGGTCAGTGCTGCTCGGTCCACCTCCTAGGTCAAGTGGGCGTGTTTTATCGAGGGAGATGGCGGAGATCGTCCCCCGTTAGATGGCGAGATCCGGAGCCGAACTACATGTCAGCTTAAGGATGTTCCCTCTACAGATGTCTGGCTCCAGCCGGGACGAACTCAAGCTCCCGAGTTGTGTCCAGACACGTGTGGTGGTGTGGGTGAAAGTGTGTAAGTGAAGGGTGAGGATACGTCAAGGAAGAGGAAGGAAAGATCGCGCACGGTCCGTGGCCCTTTTGTTAGGATACTGCTCCAGCAATCGCGTGTTGTTGATCGGAGAAACCACGTTAAACTACCGATCAATGCAGCCGCATATACGAATTCTCCAGGCAGCGGTAATTCGACATATCTGGCTAGCCAGTGTCGAAAATCCTGCCACCGTCGGGTGGCCAAATCTAAATATCCTGGTTCGCACTATGCTCACTAAATATAGAATCCACCATCCGAAATGTGCTGGGGAAAGATTGTACGTTCCCAGAAAACAAAGAGGAAGAGACCTCTTAGACTTTAAAGGTCTGTGCAATATACAAGTGACTGCGTTAAAAACGTACTTTTTATCTGAACCATGGTGGAAATACATGGGTGGGTTCCTCCGGTGCACCGATTTTAGCTGGTTTTGCACATCACCAGTTTTCATCGCGAACCACGTGACCACAGCACGGGCACTTCGTTTGAAAAGCCAGACCAGACGCTGGCCGCCATGTTGTATGGAGAGCGATAAGTGTTGAGAAACATTTTGAAAGTGGTACAAAGTGACAATTTTCAACGGAAGCCAACCAAACAACGCGATGAAGGTGAGCAAGTGCATTGTTTAAAATAACTGTTTCATAAATCAGTTTCAATGTACCGATGTGATAATTTTGGTATCTGTCTGCATTTAAAATTCCTGCTAATATTGTGACGCGAACTGGTGCCTGAAGCTCATTGGCTGAAGTTGGATACGATGCGCCCTGATCTGATCCATCAGAGATGTGCAAAACTATTTCCATTTGTGACAAAGGGTACACTCCACTTCATTTGGATCGTAAAGACAATTATCCGAATGTAACCATCATTGATGACAATTCAATCATGGAAGTCCAAAAGTCTTCACGGTAGATTTCCCTATTCCCTGGAAAATGCAGAAAAAGACGTCTCAATGCGATGGCTTCGTGATGGCCCTCTATTTGGGGAGACAGGGATTTATCCATGACATCCAAGATCAGGCAATTGCTACCAACAACTACAAAAAATTCATTGAAAAAACACACGTCCGAGATGAATGTAAGGTATGCCATCACGCGCCAGAAACAATAGACCATGTCATAACGTCATGCACAAACTTGGCAAACACAGAATACCTAAACCGGCACAATCTCACTGCAAACATCGTCCATCAAGCCCTTTTTTATTTTTTATTTTATTTTATGTCAAAAACAGTTAAATACTGTGTGACGTGGTATGGGAAGAAGTGAATTCTGTGCAGGTTTTCAAAATTCTGTGACCCCTACCCTAAGCCGTATACTACTTGAATTTTGAATACAGAAAGAAAATGAGCGTTCTTTGCAAGGATTGTCAACAAACTTTCGCTTCAATGTAATAAAATGTATTTCCAAGGGTAAATCAGCAATAAATTTGAGTACTTATCCCTCATCATGTCCTTCGTCAAAGAATAATACTTCCTGCAACGACATCATGGAGAACGGTAATTTGAATAATATTTCCCATTTAATTCTAGAAGACGTGCACAGATGAAGTTACATTTGTGTCCAGAAGCAAAACAAGGGGCCATGTCAGCATTTGCTCACAGGATCAGGGAAACTGGACAAACAACCTGATCGAGATGGGGGCCACTGATCTGGAAGTTGATACTGTTGAGCTGATGAGCTGTTGATACTGTCACCCATGAATATGATTACTACGTCAAGTGTTATAGTTATAGAATCGACGTTTTCTGAAAATATATTCCCGCCCATAAGCAAGTCATTTTTAACAAAAACACTGATTCGTAAATAAACAGACAAGGTAATGGTAAAATTCCTTGGGTCTGGGAGCTATAAGATGTATTTCCCCAGAATGTTATATCATATCTCGGGCGGGAATTCGCGAAATATACCAACGAGCAGTACGAAGGCTGACTGAATTTCAAAGAATTCTGAACGCGTAGCACAATGAACTTCATTTTGTGTTCAATTCATTTAAATGGACGTTGCATTTGAGGTTTGACTGAATTGAGAGACCTAAAAATTTGGTTGCCTTCACATCAGTCCGTAGTCACCGCTAACCACATCAGTGCCGTACACCGTTTATTTTCAGTGGAGTATAGAATAGTTTATTTCAAATGGAAAACTACATTAAAACAATTGCTTTTCATTTACTATTAATTTTTTATTTCGAAACCAATTTGAAACGTCTGATATTGTACTATTTACGGTTTATTGCAAAGAATGTTCCTATCATCCGCAAAGAGAACTGTTCTTCCGTTTCAAATCGTCGAGGACATAGTTTACGTATAGGAGGGAGAGAATAGAACTTAAAATCGATCTCTGAGGGACTCCACGTGCAATTGGCAAATAGTCAGGAAGGTGTGTACATAATGTTACATTATTCGAGGAAGGTATTTCTAGTCTCTAAAATAGTTTAAGAAACGAACATAACCAATCTTGGGCAATACCACGGATTCCATATGAAGGTAATTTTGAAGTAAAATGTCATGATCAATGACGTCAAACGCTTAAAAAAAGGTCTTAAAATAATCCAATAGGTGCTTTGTTTTGGTCCAATGATGAGGCGACATTTTTAGGGCAAGAGAATATGTCTGTTTCCGTAGATTTTGATTTCCTAAATCCATGTTGGTAATCTGAAAGCGCGTTGTGTTGTGTTTAAAGGTTTCCAATCGTACGTAAAAGAGTTTCTCTAATATTTTTGAAAACACTGACAGAAGAGAAATAGGCCGATAATTTTGAATTTAATGTTTGTTGCCGTTTTTTAAAAAAATGCTCAATCTGCTGTTTGAAAATATTTGGAAATGTTCCGGTGCTTAAGGATGTATTGAATATGTGAGTTAACGGGTGTATAATGGCAGGCGCACAGGTCTTTAACAAACAATCGTGCTCAGAAAATGAAGTTTATAAGTAAATAAGTAAATAAATAAAAAAGAAATAAATGTACAAAGCCAAGCCAGTATTGGAAAAAAAAATGTACTATGATATCCAAAAAAACACATGGACAAAAACATTGCAGCTAATAGGCCAGACATTGTAGTTGACTTCACAGGCAAAAGGCCTACAGAGGCTCACAAAAGTTTTGGAACGAAGTGATGTTTCAGAATGAAGTACACTTAAAAAATTAATAAAATTTATATAAAAATTAAAATCAAAAAATAGTAACATTTGTTACGCCACAAAAGTTTTGGAACGATATACTAAACACAACCTGAATTTCCATAAAATTAGTAATGTACTTTGAAATTAATATTTAGTAGCTCTTCCCTTTCTTTCAATTACTTCACTTAACCTTTTGGGTACACTTTGTACGAGATTTTTTGTGAAACACGTCGTTAATTTGCTCCATTCTTGTTCCACCCTCTGCCTGAGATGTGCCTTGGATCTTATGGGCGTTTTGTGAACGTCTTTCACTAACTTATCCCATACATGCTCTATGGGGTTAATATCTAGTGATTGTGGAGGAGGATGGAGTACTTTGGGACAGTTGTAAAGCAGCCACGACTGCACAATATGGGCTGTATGTTTGGGATCGTTGTCCTGGTAAAAAAATTGGTCCTTATAAATTGTTCGAAATACCCAAAAGTTCTGCACTAACTTTCAAATTTTGTTTTAGAATACATAAATAAGCAAATCTGTCCATAGTCTCTTCAATGAAGGCCAGTTTTCCGACCCCATTTGCAGACATACAGTCCCAGACCAAAACACTACCACCACCGTGTTTCACAGTTGTCTGCAAATTATTTTCCTGCAGTTCTGGATTCGGTTGACGCCACACCATTTCTCTACTATCAGAGCCAAAATGTTAAATTTACTCTCGTCACAGAAGATTACTCTATTACACCACATTTCGTCCTTGTCAAAATGCTCTTTAGTGAATACAAGTCTTTTGTTTCTGTTTGTTTTGCTTATAAAGGGCTTTCTCCTTGCTATACGTCCCTGAAAATCAGCTCTGCTTAGCACTCGTCTAATTGTTTCAGGGTGTACTTTTTTCTTCAGGCGTTCTTCAACCTGTACAGCAATTTTTGGAGCACTTATTCGGGGGGTTTTCTTCACCTCTCTGACAATACAGTTTTCGTCTCGTTCTGACAGGATTTTGGGACGTCCAGATTGTTCGGGCCCACACGCAAAAGCAGAAAGGGACGTATAAATATAAAACCCTTCCTACGCCCTAAGCGGCAACACCGGAAGCGCGGCATGGAAAGTTCCATAAGCCAAGCGGCACCACTGCGCCGCGTGATATTCGCTTTCGCGACCCGAATCTTCTAAACCGTTCTAGAACATTTTCAAATTCTAGCAGTTGCCTATATGACTGTTCAAATTCACCCCACCTCGCCATACTCCAACCGCTGGAAAAGCAGTCGCTAATTGGCCATTTCAAATCAGTTCAAATCCCCTCTTCGCGTACCCGCAAACCGAAAAGTATAAATCAGTCGCTGAGTAGCACCCTTGCTAGAAGCATGTCTCGGGCTCCGTGTTAAAAGATCACGTAAATTGTTATACAGAAAGTAATATTCTGTGCTTATGTTGTGGCCAAGTGAAAAGCCACATTGTTTCAATTTGTTGTAGTTCAGCATTGTGTATAATCAGTTGCTGAGAAGAAGCCAGTGCGAGAAGTATATCTCGGGCTCCGCGTTTAAAACATCACGTAAATTCTTATGCAGAAAGTAATATTCTGTGCTTAAGTTGTGGTCAAGTGAAAGCCACATTATTTCAATTTGTTATAGTTCAGCATTGTGTATGTATTGAACTAATTAATGTATTTCACACGAAGTTGCAAGTAAGTTGCCAGGCGAGCACATGTTCTCGCGCTTCGTGATTCAAGATGGAAAATTCCTGTATTCTCACATTGAGAACAATAACTTACGTGTATTTGTATTGTAAAGAACAATTGTGACAACTCCAAGGTAATTAAACATCATTCTGCAAGGTGAGAAGTGTGTTTCCATGATTATCCACATTATTACAAAATTCCTAAAGAGCGTCGAAAGGGACTGAGTGGATTGCCTACCTACTTTCAACAACCAATAATACAGTCCACTACAAGCAAAGGTAACCCGCCACGTCCATGGTCCTTCGAGCTTCGGATATCGAACCAGAGACCTGTGGAAGGCAACCCGCCACGTCCATGGTCCTTCGAGCTTCCGATATCGAACCAGTGACCTGTGGAAAGCAACCCGTTCCGTCCACAGATTGTCGCCGTAAATTAATTCTATCCTCATCTCTGTATCTTTTAATTATATTCCACACTGTAGTCTTCTTCATTTGTAGCAAAGATGCAATACGCTGGCAACTTTTCCCTTTAGCGTAGTGATAAACCACCAGCTGACGTTGGTTGAAGGTCGTGTTCTTTTCTCGACGCCCCATTGCTCGTTTCGTTGCAACTGTTTCACTCGCTAGAAACACACTAAGTGAAGCGAGACTTTTAACGGTTCCCCAGACTTTTGACGGTTGACGCAGGTCAACTTCTTGCCCTCTGAAGATTCGTCATGATTGACGTGCAACCGTCCGTTCCAATATTTTTGTTGCACCAAAATTCGAATGATAATTAGTAAAAAATTAATTTCGTCTTCATTTAACGTCATTATGATTTAATTCACAGCATGTTCAAATCGTAGGAACCCCATTTATAAAATAGTAATAATTTAATTCACCGCTTTCCTTTAGTCTAGATGCAATGCTGCTAATATACTCAGTTTACTGTCCGTTCCAATATTTTTGTGAGCCTCTGTACTTCAGTGATATCACGCATCCATGACATCACAATATTGATAAGGCAGTTAGAAAAAATCACCAAAGATAACCCCTAGACCACAGAATATAGAGAAATATATCATCTCAATTTGTTGAAGTTGTACCATTTGTTATCACAGCAACTGGTCTGGTTAATAAAAAAAGTCACGAAGAGTCTATACAAAAATTACAGTTAAACCTCCAATGCAATAAACCTTAAATCTCAAAATTCTGTCATCATAGAAACATGTCCAATAGTTCGCGCAGTGCTGAATTTATCATGTTCTGTAACAAAGTATGTGGTCTGCCAATTTTGGCCCCGCACACTTGAGAAAAGCGGTTGATTTCCGAGACATAAGCCAACAACAACAACAATAAATTATTATTTTATTATTATTATTATTATTATTATTATTATTATTATTATTATTATTATTATTATGCCGACCTGGATGGCCGAGGTGCCAAAAGCGTGTACAGACTCAACGCTTCGGTCCGAAGGATCGCGGGATTGAGTCCCGCCTTGGGCAGGATTGTTTGTCCCTTGTTTCTCATGTATGTATTGTCGCCGACGGTCCACATTCTGCTGAAAAGAAGAACCCGCAAGTGTGTTTGTGTCTAGTGAGTGGTCGAATATGCATCTCATCGAGACTTCATGTTCATGAATTGTATTACAGGGTGACAGTCTGTCACCCTGTAATACAATTCATGAACATTCATACAATGAATACAATTCAATTCGTGAAATACTTCATAAAAAAACTTTTCGCCTCAAAAATGCAATTTACATTTGCCATAAGAATTTTGTGCTCGTACACTTAAATAACCGCTTGTACATGTGTTGGGAATTTGTCTTATAAGAACGTTTAAACTGTAGATATACGAGGTTTAAATGTTTTTGAAACATCCTTTTAGTACCATTAGAAAGTTGTGACAAATGCAATTCGATTTATCATTGTTCTCGATTTTTCCCGAATGAAAATTGTGGTTCGTAAGTGACACACAGCCATTTTGTGTTTAGGTCAAGAGCTGACTGTTCATTTTCTCAAGGAAGACGAAAAGCGATTGAGATCGGATGCCTCCGTGAATCCGAGTGACCCAGCGCTGCAGAACTGTGTGTATTTATCCGTGCTGTGGCTCGGCGGGGCCCACTTCGATTCGCCCACCAGGCAGTTTGCGGAGCTAGCCACTTTCTGCAGAGAACATAAAGTGTCGGACAATGTTTACCATCAGCTGGTAAGTGTCGCATCGTTTCCTCCAAATTTCTATTTTACTTTCTCGCATACAGCTTATGCAGTAGAGCCATTCCGCGTCAAATCACACAAGAGTTGACACGACTGTTTTTAAAATGTACGATACCTTTTTCTTAAAACTATATATCAAAAAAAGACACGTGTTTTTTTATTTGCCTGAAAATTGATTATTTGTGCAGTTATGCCTATTTAAATTTTGGAATTTACACGTACTTCACGAAATATGATCAATTGTAGCTCCAAACGTACTCAATGTAAAAATTTCTCGTTTGTTTCATTTAATACTTTGAAATGTTTAATTTATTCCTCTGTAAGTACATTTTTCAAAAAATAAACATTTCATTAATTTTTTTAAAGGGAAAAATTTGAAAAAAAAGGTTTTTAAAATACATCAAGAAAAAAAGTGGACACTCCACACATAGTTCTAAAATATCAATTGTGAGTATGAAGGCGCGCTCTGCCTTCCAATGCACTAACGAACTGGATACGGTCAGTCTTTGTTCCAAGTGCTGAAAACTATTAAAAGAATGACTGCCTGATTAGGGTTTCAAGGGTAATTAGTATGTCAGATGTTCACTCAGTCTCCAGAATGGATGGGCGACGGCAAAACATATTCAAATACGAGTCATTCAACGTCAAATCGCACAAGAATGGACATGGCTTTTTTTCTAAATGTATGACTTTTTTTTTTTATTAAATCTGGACATCACAAAAAGAGACTCGTGTTTATTTATTTATCTGAAAATTGATTATTTGTGTAGTTATGACTATATTAAAGATTGGAATTTACGCGTACTTCGCAAAATATGATTGATTGAGGCTCCGAATGTGCTTAACATAAAATTTCCTGGTTCGTTTCATTTAATACTTTGATATGCGTATTTTATTCCGCTATCAATTATTTTCTCAAAAAATCGCTCAGATAAAAATTTGCAAAAAATAGACGTATTCTTATACAATTTTCTACAAAACACAAGCAAAATGTGGGCACTGAACACGTACATCTAATACTCTATTGTAAGTATGCGAGCGTGCGCGCGAATTACGACTTGTTTGATTAGTCTTTGATACTAGTGCCGAAAAGAATGACCTCTGCCTGATTAGGGTTTCAAGAAATATAAGTAACTCGTGTGCTCACTCTGTCCCCAGAAGGAATGGGTGACAGCGAAACGAATTTCACTGCTGAGTCCCTTAGCGCTCTAGGGATGGGGTGCCCTCCTGACCTTGCTCGTGAATTACAACAAACCTCTTGTCAAGGGATTTGAGTAAAATTTTTTGAACGTCAATCGCAATACGCATCTGATAAAGAGGAGAGCTCGAGGTTGTTCTGTGAATCGTGTGTACACTGTACAACGTGAGTTGCGAACACCGTATGAAATACGACAGATGTTTCAATCAATTTAATCTTTCTGATCACGATTTTAAGAAACGAAAATCTCTGTTTCATAAACCACAATATACTAGTGAAACTTGATTTAGAGGAGTCATGAGATTGGCGAATTTGTGATTCATGTCGGGAAAAGGGAGTCGGCTCCAAAAATGCTTTTTGTTAGTGAAGAGAACGTCGAGATCAGGGGCTCCCGTGACATTAACGAAAGTAGCGGAAAGTTCAGAGAAAAAAGTGAAAATCAAGGAAATGACAATTTAAGCTCTTCATATAGTTCGTTAAGTATCTGCGATATGAATGTACAGAACATAATTAAGAGTTGAATTACAATAGGAGATACACCCATCAAGAAAAGGAAATTGCAACAAAAGCGGTATCCCCATGAGAAATTTAAGACTACAAAGTGCTACCACAGATATTTTTTTTCACACTGAAGATCCTTCGACGCCAATTAAAAAAATCAGACAATAAAGATATTATTAAGAAACTTGTCGATTCGTATCACTCAACAGATCACAAGACGTTAAAAATTCAAATTTTGAAAATTTTTTAAAGTTGGAGTTACAATAAAATTAAACGACACTTCGCAGCAATTAAACACACGATAAAAGTGGCTAAAACGTTATATGAAGAAAATGGAATTTTGTCACGACCTGAATTCGGTAAGGCATTAGAACTGTGCATTGTGACGAAAGTTCAGAAATTCTGAGGTAAGGGAGTACATATATTTCAAGCGAGTTGTGAGGAACTAGAAAATATCTGAATGACAATCAAAAAATCAAACAACAAAAAACCGTTATTTAATAACCAAATACAATCGTGAAGTTGTACCATCTCAATAAGTACTTAAATTACTGCTTCCAAAGAAACAGACGGCCAGTAACGCAAGAAACGTGTGTGTTGTAGCAATCTACTACAATCTGCGTCTGTTACAGTAATTACTACACACTGGTTCGTAAAACAATTATATTCCTTAAAATTACTGAGATCCCACTATGATTTTTTCTGGGGTTGTCAACAATACTCTAGTGCGTTCATAAATATTTTTTTTAATTTTATTTTATCGCGTTTACAAAAATAGTAATTTTTCAAAATTTATTTATTTTTTCAAAAAATTGAAAATTCAGAAAATTAATTATTTTGCAAAATATCAAAAATTAAACACAGTTTTTAGGTTTTGAATGGAAATTGAACGGAGTTTTTATAATTAGTGTATAATATATGATATTTTTCATATATATATACGTATATATATATATTATATATATATATATTATATATATATATATTATATATATATATTATATATATTATATATATATATTATATATATTATATATATATATATATATTATTATATATATTATATATATATTATATATATATTATATATATATTATATATATATATATTATATATATTTATGTGATATTTTTAAATTAGTGCTGTGTCGCAAATGTACAATATTGGTGATAGAGATTTTTGTTAACTGAAATCTGTTCTAAAAATTCAGTTCTTAAAAAAAAGTGATGCACTATGTTTAAATAATATGAGTACTTTAGCCTAATTTTTGCCACAACAGTTTGAACTTCTGAGAGTTTCTTCTCATTCTTGGGAGATGTTAGAGCTGTATGAAAGGCAGTTTTAATTGTTGAATTTCAGTTGATTCATTGGTTTAAAAGAATTACTTTTCACACCCAATTTTCTTTCAATTTGATATGAGATTTTACATATGTTGACTGAGATGTTTTAATATGAGTATGGCCAATCTTGACTGAAGCAACCTTTAGTAAAAGGATGGCCATGGGCAGAAATTGTAGCATCATAACATTACGTAACCATTACTAAGAGCCAGAAAGTTCAGGCTGCTGTAGCGCTTCTAGTTACGAATGCCCACTGATTGAAATGATGCTCCCCTCCTGGAGTACTCCTGTAATCTCTGTTCTATGTATCGTGAATATTTGTTAATGATCCCCATTGCACTTTTTGTTAAATTGATGTAATGTTTGGAGCTTGGTATGCTGCCAGGGTTATTCTCTGAAGTGCATTAAATTGCTGATTTTATTTGGAACCGTTTCTACACTTCTGTTTTTGCTTCCGATTTTAACATGTTAGCCATGATTACATAATTAATTTCACAATATTTGTTTTGAGATAAATTGATGAACCGTTTTTGTTTTTTAAAAAAAATAAGAGTAAAAAAAATGATAATTTTAACTATACATTGTTGTGGGAATACTGCCTTTTCAAATTAAATTTTTAAAAAAAAAATTTCTATTTTTAAAAAAAGCTGAAATTTGTAATACACAGATTTTCCATATTAATTAAACTGACATAATTAATATTCTGCCTTGCAAATTAACTAGTCTCACCGACATGTTCTAGACTCAGCGTCTTGGTCAGATGCTTAAACATGAACGAGGAAAACAGAAGTCAGACTCATCAGATGATGAATGGAATGGCGATACAAAGAAAAGAGTTGATGAAAAATCAATTCCAGAGAATACTGTAAGTCGGGAAATATCTGATGGAAACAACATGGAAGAAGTATGTCAGAAGAAAAGTACTTTGCAAGATATTCATCAGAGGAATGAAAGTAAGGCTACTGAGCAAGCTACTAGTGATGCTAGTCAAATTGAAATGCTTCAACAGTTGAAGGAGGTGGGGCCAGAAGAATTTCTTCAGATCCAGTTAAGAAACATGACTTTTGCGGTGAGTAGTTAGATTTATTGATTTTATTTTATTGATAGAATGTTAATTAAATTGATTTGGTCCCTGGAAATCATTTGAAGTGATTTTTTTAAAGCATTTAATTTCAAAAGTCAATACTAATGAAAACTGAAAATAAATAGTGATAAATAGTGTGTTTAAATGTAGAGTTGCAGGCTGCCACATTTAAAAAGGAAAAGGGAAAGGAATTTGTAGAAGAATTGTTAGAAGTTGGAAAAGGTTTTGATAGGGTTATAAAACTAGATATTGATCCTTAAAAACATTAGTACAGCATTACAACAAGTATTATTTTTTGCTTAGTTTTATTTGTAAAATATTGTTAATTTGTAATCTGTCATGGCAAAATCAAAGAGCTGCCCAATTACTATTAGGGTAGCTTTAATATTTTCTCTAAATGGGATGAAAAAATCTTATCAGAAAATAAATTTAAAAAATGCATTGAAAAACTGGGAAAAGTAAGGGATATTTGTTACAGGAAATGTTAGGCCACACTGTATTACCTTAGTATTCAACATTATGATAATTACATACACTGTACCTTGTTCACTGTGACCTTGTTGGACTTTTCGGCACCTGAAACAAGACTCAAGAAACATGCTCTCTCCATATATTCCAAATGCATATCATTTTTATATGGCCTGATATCTCCAAAAAGAAGCTCAAAATTGGCAAATTTATTTTGTTAGAAATAGTTTAAATGATAGTTTGAGCAGGGTGCAATAAACAAAATTCGACTTTAATGAAATTTACAGACTATTATTTATTCATAACTGCATACAAAAAGTTAAATCAAAACTGTGATTTCCTACCCACTCTCACGTTCCTGATTACCTGTGACATCTGTTCAAAGTTATTATGTATTGTCTGCAGTTCAATGAAACTGTCAGAAAAATATTTAGCATTTGTGATTAAACTAAGAATTTCCTCTTGCATCATGGTTTCTGCAATATCTAAACACTTTCTGAATATCAGAAGAAAATAAACTTCCTTGCTCTTTCTCAAGCACAGTGCGTTCACACAGAAGGTAGCAAGAAACAAGTTGTATGGTAATTTTTAAGATAGTTCCCAGTTTTTGGATTACCAAAGTAGTTTTGTCAGAGCCATGAAAGAGACTGCCATATTAAGCTGAATAATTTAACACCTTCCCAGCCCCTATGAGAATCCTCCCCACATCCAAACCTTCTTGACTGTAAGAAAATTTTACTGTAGAATTCTCAAAAAAAAAAATCGCACATCTAAATAATATAATGTGGTGCATTTCTAAATTTTATGACCATTCTAGCAAGTTCACGCCAAAATCTGTGCAGTTACGGGGAGTTCAATGAAAATGTTTACCGTAGAAATTGTAAACATCTGTGACCCTCATGTGGTTCATGGACGTAGCAAAACCATAGTGTTATGACTTGTGAACCATATATGGATCGCAGGACAGTTAACATGTTAATTAAATATGATACATGAAGACCTTTAAAAATGTTTATTTTCTCCATCAAGTTAAGTAAAATCATTTAATAAATTATTTAAGGTACACATCAGAAAATCTACAGATCTTGTGTATCAGAGAATGTACTTCTGTTTTGCATCATAGGTGCCATTAGGTGGCCCTACATGCTTCCTACACACCCCAGCTGAGTCTATTTTTCTCTGGATATGACCACTGTGGTATCATCTGCTTTCCCTATCCACCACATTGATGTGGCTTACAAGCCCATATACTTACTATATTGAATTCTATTTCGTAAATCAATGGAGAGTGATGTGTTGTAATTTGCCTTAATGAAAATAATATTGTAGATAAGATTAATGTTGTGAATTGGCATTAATATTGTTGCAGGTGCTAGAAGAGAGTTTACGTTCTGTTCAAGAATATTTTCTTAACTCGCTACAAGAAAATTGTAGTGATACTGCTCTCCACAACTTACTTGCATCACAGACTCCAGCAATTGTACAGGATGCTGCCCATAATTTCATTTTGGAAATGGAGAAAAAGGTTGGTATTAACATATGTATCAACATTTACTGTATTTCTTTGGTAGTCTTATCCATTGCTTTTTATTATTGTTGGATGGTGTGACATTATTTTGTCACAAGGTACCCCATCAAAATGATTGTAATTATTGTCTGTAGGACTATGTGGATCATAAACTAAAACAACTAATTGTGCTACGAAAGCACATACTTTCTCATGTTAATTGTACTGGTATTGTAATATTAAATTATTGCATTTTCTATCCTATTAACACTTCAGTTATCACTCAAAACATTTAATTCATCTAACTTAAAATTACATGAAAATTACCAATATTTTGAAAAAAACAATACACAAAACTAATTAAAGATTTAAAATTGGTGGAAAAAGAAAGTGTTGAGAAAGAAATCTCACTAATTTAATATAACTTAATATTGAAGGTGTCAGCAACAGTAAAAAAAATTGAATTTGCCCTCTCCATATTACTAAAAAGATTTTAAAACTACTAATATTTTCAACAAGTGTACATAAAATGATTTAATGATTGCTAGATTACATTAAGAAAAAATTCTCTATCTTCAGGACTGTTGATGCAGGACATGTTCAGGAAAAATTTGAACATTGCAATTTTCAAAATTCCAAAGGTCATAATGAAAAGTACTTATGCCAAATTTTGAGGCAAACGTGGGAGAATTTAAGCACAAAAAAGAAATCTTTTGAGAAAATCTTTGTATACTTTAAAAAAAATTGACAGCATACCTAAGAGAAATTTGTTTTCTTCAATCTTAAATCTATGGGAGTTAACATGCTTTAATATAACCATTAATATCATTTCATTTTCCAATTCCAATGCTTTAATCGCACGACATGCTCATGCAAATAATAATGTTTTATTGTAGAAAAATGTCTACTGTGAAATTTGTCTCCGCTTAAAAAAAAATGAATGTGCTGTTTTTTTTTGGAGGGAGAAGTGTACGGAACGCAGACCGTCGCTAGACAACGCGAACATGAGTGTCGCGTGCCGCAGGTTCCCGGCAACAGCCTCAGAGGGGATTCGCGTGGGGCGCGCGCGGCGGTGGAACTCGAGCCGTGCCGCGCGTGCGCAGAGCGCTCTGCCGCGGAGGTAGCGACGGCAGCGGCCTCGCGGCCTGCGGCGGCAGGCGCTGGAAGCGCGGAGGCGTCCACGGAGGTGGCTGCCGCGCAAGCGCTGCGGGTGACGACGACACCCCCTGCGCCTGCGGCCCAGCTGCAGCAGCCACCGCCGCCGCCGCTGCCGCCACCTGCCGAACCAGCTGTTGCGCCCTGCGCCAGCCCCCCTCGCGGCGGCACGTGCGCACGAAAGGGCAACGAGCGCGAAGCACTGCTGGCGGGCACGCGGGGCGAGAGCGGTGACCGCGATACGCAGGTTAGAGTTGCCTCAAGCCACGACTTCTGACCGTGCTAGGTCAGCGTGAGATGTCACGACGAGAAGGGGTAATCAACGATAGCCTTTCGTCTTGACAGCTTGACAATTGAGTACCACCAGTCTGCCACATAATGTAGTACGTAGCCCGTATGGTGTCAAATTTGACTTCCAAATTTTCAATTTTAACTAAATAAAATTTTACCGAAGATTTTCGAAGTATAACTTAAATTCTAGAAAGTTGCATCAGTAATATGGAAAGTTTAAAGTATTTGTATTGACTTACATTCCTTAATGGACATATGAGAATCACCTGAAACATTTGAGATGAGTTTTACATGTGGAAAATAACAGAAGGCTCTGTATAGAACCTTTTAGTTGCTAAGTAAAGCTTTTGATCTTAAAATGTTGTGGTGTTTTTGTGTTGTGTTGCCTTTAGGTTATAGAAGAGGCTTTTGCAAAGTGTTTTTTTTTTCAAGAAATGATAATTTACATGTGTAGATGAAATGCAGAAGGTGCTTTTGTTTCTCATGAAGTGGTATACCGCTAATAAGTAAGGTAGTGTAAATACTGTTATTTTCAACAACAAAACTAATTACACCCCTAAGCCAAGATCTTTAGAAAAGTTCTATTGTAGATTTGTAAACAAATTGCTTTGATCAGTTTTCAACATTTAAACTGACTCGTTTTGAAGTACTAAATTTAAAAATTCTTATTATATTTATTTAAAAAGAAATATATGATGGGTTGTATTGAAAGTGCACAAGAATAAAATAGATTGTCGTGACTCTTTGGTAACAGTTCCATTTTTAACATCTGTTTAAAACATGCTCTCATATGAATATCATGTTTGAAACATGATATTTATATACAAATCATTTGTATTGACAGGAAGATCTACAAAAACCTCCAGGTACATCTATACTTGTGGATGCCATGCAGGAGACTGTGCTGGAAAATGCTCAAGTGAGTTTTACAAATAAGTGTGTGTATATGTTGAATTCAGAAGATCATTTAATTTGTGTTGCAACATTTTGATAGTAGTAGAGTATGATATAAAAATATTTGCTTAATTAGTAGTAAATAATGATTTAAATAAAGGTATATTACAATTTATGTCAAGATATTGAGAACATAATGCTAACTTCACTATTGTGTTACCCTACAGTTTTTATATGGTAAGTTTTAAAATTTTGGGAATTTGGAAAGTATTTGTTATTGTTGTTTTGGTATATTGCTTAATGTTTTTAAAAATGTTTAAAACCTCATTTATTTTAGATTAAAGATGCTTCCGAACTGACCGTAGAAGAGAAGGAAGAGAAAGTTAAGTTGTCAGAAAACGAGAGCCAGAAACTTGATGCTGCGGGAGGAGATAAATTGGACTGCCGAGACTTGCAAAAATCGCTGAATGCAGAGGTAATTGTTTAAGATCTCTTCATTTATGAGGATTATTTATGGAAAATTTTGTTGCTGAAATATTTTTGTATACTTCAAAACATTGTAGCAGGACTAGGCTGCTGTTAAGACTTAAACATTCAAAGAAACAGATAAGTACACATACAGTGTTTCTGAAAGTTAAGAAAATACGGAAAATGGCCATCAATATCGTCTACAAGTCAATCAGATTATTTTGTAGACTTTTAACAAATGTAGGAATGTGATTTTGACAAAAAAAAAGAATTAATAATTTATGTTCAAAATTGCAATTTTCAAAACTGTTTTAGTAATCTCTGGCATTAACGTTCATGGACAAAAAGAAATCATCTTGAGTAAGACAAAAACAATAGACATCATTGAAACCTCAAGTAAATTTTTATTTATAATTATTGTAGATTCCAGAATATTTTTTCTATGTGAGATTGTTAGTGTCGACTAAGTGCGCATTTTCTACTTGGAGAAGGGCAAAACTTAGTATTAAAATTATTTGAGGGGGAGGAGGGGTGATAATCCATCTTGTCCTCCCTAAGTGTACTGGGGATTACTTTGACAGGGTCGCATTAACCAGTAGGTGCAGCCTAGGGACTATGGTAGTGCCTCCTGCTTAATTTTTTTAAAGTTTATTTCAGAACTGAAAATAAGTAAATCACATATATAAAATTATTGATTTTTTAATCTAAAAAAAAAAAAATCCTTCAATAATTTATACAATGTTTAGGCCTATAATTAGAATATTATAATATAATGGTTGGCCTCGAGGATGACTCATGGGCAGCATACTAACTTCCTGTGCTGTTGTCCCGATTTGATTCCCGGTTGAGGCAAAAATAGTTATAGCTTTCCTTTGAAATCGTCCTACTTTCTGTAGCTGTATGACAAAGCTCAAGCAGGTGGATCTTGCCAGTTATGATCTCATGTTTGCCTCATGTTGCTCTTACCCCCAAGCATGGGAATTTAACTATGCCCAGGCATGGGGGACACCGGTAGCTGGCTGGCAAAGCTGGACTACTAACCCAATAACGCCAAATACGTACATATTATAATAGTTTTAGGTAATCTAACAAACTAACTACATTTTTGTATTTTTTGATTTGGTAAACTCTTATTTAATGGTGTGAAATTCAGTGTTTGTTAACATTTCTCTTTCTATACACATCACTGGGAGCGAAGTCAACCGATTTTGGGTCATTGTGGATTGTAAATATATTTGATCAGTTTTAACACACACACGCGCGCACGCACGCGCGCGCGCAACACACACACACACTTTTCTTATTGCAGAATAAACATTTGGAAAACTATTTTGCCCAATTAACAAAAATAACAGAAAAAAATACATATCACTCATTAAGATATTCTCTGATGGAAATTTGTTTTTTCTTTTCGAGCAAGTTGCTTTCCATGAACTGTTCTACCACAAATAATGATTTGAGACCTCTCTCTGGAACGTTTATATTTTCCTGAACATAGAGTTTTAACTTTTCAATACACTTCACTGCCTCTGTTGAAGACATTTTCAGTCTTTTCTTCTTCTTCTACTTCTTCCTCTTCATTATTTTTTTGTGATTTGTGAGTAGTCCAAAGATTCCATGATGTCACTCACAGTGAGGCAGTAACTTTTTACAGTCCCAGCATCAATATTGACTTAATCATCAAATGTAACAGTTAATGGAAATTCTAACACCTTTTGCAGTTTGTTCCCATAATGATCTTCGCAAGCCTCAATGTCTGGCAAAGCACTGTCTTAGAAATCCAAAATTCCTGACTCTCTCCAACAATTGGTAATTGTAGTTACTTTCATGTTCCACCAACCCTCTGCTAACATTTGTATCCCTTGCAGGAAGTTGATTTTGGTTGCAAGTTTCAATCTAAGGTTGATTAGAATCTGCTGATCTAGTTGTTTACAAAAGTAGACCTTTGCATTATGAATAATTTCCTGGTCTAGTGGCTGCAGTACAGAAGTGCAGTTGGGATGGAGGAATTCAATATTGATATTTTTCAACCTGCAGTTTATTTTATGAGCAGCGCAGTTATCTATCAACAACAGGATTTTTCTTTTCTGTTTTCCAGTATCTCTCTCCAACTCAAGAAGCCAGTCTGAAAACAGTTCTGTGGTCATCCATGCTTTCTTGTTGGCTGTATATTTTACTGGCAGAGATGCCACACCTTTGAAACATCTAGGCTTTATGCAATGTCAATATTCTTCAGTACCTGTAGTATTACAACAAAATAATGCTGTCAATCTTTCTTTTGGTGCCATTTTCCACCTATACACTTTTCTCCCTTGTAAGACATTTGTTTTATTCAGCAACTAATGATAAAAAAAAATGCAGTTTCTGCATTGAAAATATCTTTAAGATCATACTTTTCAATTACATTTTTTAGATGATGTACCTTCACTCTCAAGCAGCGTCAGCATATTTAGCTTCTGTAACAACAGTCTTCCAAGTTATGCCATATTGCTCATGAAAATGGAACAGCCAGCCAGTACTTGCCTGAAAATTCATAATATCCATTGGTGTTGCAAATTGTCTTGCTTTTCTTGTACCATTGGTTCAGAAACAGGAACTCCACTACACCTAACTTCCTTAAACAGCGTGTCTACTGCCTCTTCCACTTCCTGAAAATCCTTTAAGTGAATCTTTCAATTACGGCATATCACTAATTGTTCATACATTTTTAGAATTTTTTCTCTGCATTTTAAAATTGTTCAAAATTAAAGTTGGCTTTGTGTCATATGCATGTGCAACATCGACCTACTTCATTCCACATTCATTCACACACTTCAGTTTTCCACCACTTTAAATTCCTTTATCAAAACCTTGGCAGAAGTGTTGTTTTGTTTGTGTTCTTCAATTAGTCTTATTTTCTCACTAAGAGTTAGCATTTTCAATTTGCTGCCTGACATCATAAACACTTGATTAAACACAATTCCTGCAACTTGTTCGAACTGAACAACAGTAAGTGTAAACTACTGAATCCAAAGCATGCATTACAAATACAGTGGAAGGATTGCTCTTGACATCTCTCTTTCCTTCACACAGGCTTGTGAAGGTCAGTGCTATTGCAAACAAACAGTCACTTTCACCCAAGTAGTGTAGGAAATGCAATGTTCAAATGAGGTATGCTGATAAAGCGAATGGACAAGCACAGCTCTGTCTCTCTTGGTATGATGTCGTCACACAAGTCAATGTTTCATTTTAAAACCATATTTGTTTTCCGTCTTATCAAGAATATTTTAATACTGTCGTAGTAAAAATTCCTTTCAGTTACCATATTAGGCAGGTTTCCAGCATATCTGGTGTACTTGCATTGGGAAAATAGTCCATTCTGAGATTATTTTCTGGCCAAGGCAAATTTGCGCCTTAGACAGGTTTTATGGTAAGAATATTGTCTCTCTTTGAAATGATTCTTCTACAAAACAAGCTCGCAAAGTAAAAATTAAAAAAAAATGGAAAATTAGATCACAAATTGATCAGCAGGCATTTTGAGGCTCTAATATTCAAAAGGGCATTTATAGGCTCTACAAATGAAATTATCAGCATTTGTTTATACAATATAATGCATTAAAGGTGAAGTTCAACAAAACAGAATGATATACACATTCTAGACTAACAATTCAATCGCATCCATTTTCAATTCATTTACAGTTTATTTTCAGAAATTAGTATGTTGTACGTTAGCATTGTTTCACCATCTTGGTTACAAGTTTTGTTTCTGAAGACAAACCCCATCTGATTTAATCGTTGGCCTATAATGTGCGAGACATTCTATTGCATTCATCTTTATTCTTCATGCCATTCCCTTCCTTCATTTGCATCTTATGCACAAATGCTGATTGCTATAATATCATTAAATTGACAGAAATACAATGATTGATTCCATAGTTCAGTCTGTAAGAGCATTTTTTGGAGAATGGAAAATCCCAGGCTCAAATCTTAGTGAAATCAAATATGTTCAGTTTGAATCCATTTTGCTGTGTCAATCCATTTTGAGTAGTATTAATGAAGTTCCTGTACTGTCGTAAAGTGTTTACAATTAATTTCTGGTCTAATACATCAAAACAGTAAACTAGGTAGTTGCCATAAAATCTAATGACTGGGTTCATGGATCGTTTGAATTTTTTTATTTGCCTATGGTAATAGTTGTGATCACCTCCATAGTAGTACCCTGCATTCGAGCATTTTACTTGAGGACTCTAGCTGCACCAAAGAGTTCTCCTTTTAGCCTCCTTTTAAAATAGCCATTTGCATTTAACGATCTGTTTCCCAAACATAACTTTTGCTATCTTTCATAGAAAATTCAACCCACACCCAAAATTCACACCACGCCACTCTTGTATCTTTCTACTACCAACATCTATTTGTGACCACAGTGTTCTTTTGATACGTTTGAAGATACAGGAGTTCAGTTTTTAACTTCAGTATTGGATTCCAAAAAAAATATAGTATATAAACTACATTTGTATTATTATTGTAATGTGTTCTCTACGTGCACTTTGCACAATAACCTCTATCACTCAAAATGAAACATGTCCGATGGAAGTTTTATTATCGATTTCTCAAAGCATTATGAGAACGGCTTCCAGCCACGCTAATAAGGGTCACTCGAGTATGCAGGACTCGAATATTGTGTACTCAGATATGGGATGTTCGAGCAAGTAATATCTCGAAGATGCAATGCTCTATTCCATAGTGTAGGGTCTAGCATGGCTAGCTATGATCTGGAGTTCCAGACCCGGAGGGCTAGGCTTCAATTTCCTGGTGATTCTGGACAATTTTTAACTTTAGCATTGGATCTGGAAAGGGGCGCACTCAGCTTGTGAATACAAATTAAGAAGCTACTAAATGCAGTGATATCCATCGGTCTAATAAATTGAGAAAGAGTAAAACAGGAGTTTTTACCGCGACCATGCATAAACAGAAGGGGCAACCCTCTTGATCAGCCATCACTCTTCACGAGTAGTCACACAGAAGATAAGTAATAGTTGTCAAGAACACTACAAAAATAATTAATATCTAAATTATTAAATTGTGACTAGTTAAAATCGCCTGATAGATATGGCATTCTCATCTCAGTATGTCTCAGTTAAAGTAAACCTGGAGAAAATGCTGAAGTTTGCTCCATTGAATGATATACACTTTTCCTCTTTTTTTTTTCCAACTTCTTTGTGAATTTTCATTAATTTTGTTTCAGATCCAGAAACATGCACAAGAACTGGCTGTTTTTCGAGATGAAGCATATCGATTAATTGAAAACTGGAAAACTTCAGATTCTCCTCCTGCAACACCTGAGGAGTTGGAGTTCCTCCAAGAGCTGTCTTTGCTGCTGGATCACAGGCCAGAGAAGCCTGATGACAAGACAAACAAAGATGCATATGCCTTGGGTATGATTTATGTTAATTAGTTTGGCATAAACTTATTTGGCCATTGAACTCATGAATGTTGCAACATTCTCAGATTCTAATCCTCATTTAACTGCTGCTGCTACTACAAAATTGACAAGTTTCTTACGTAAGCAATGGTTATGTAAAGTTCTAATAACTTGAATTCTGTTATTATTTCAGCCATCTCTTTTAAAACTTTCATCATCACAGTTTTTGTTCTAATTTCTAAGATTCTCTTTACAAAACAAACAAACCTTATTGTTAAATCTGTGAAAAGCAATGTTTTCAAAGCTACATTCATTAGTGGCAGTAAATACATAATTTGCAGTGACAATTCATTAAATTCACATATTTTATTAGAATCTTCAACCAATGGACCACTGGTAGTATTGGACCATGGTAGATTGAACCACAACTTGCATAAAAAAAACGTCAGAAAGAATTTATTTCTTGCAACAAAATTAAAGAAATTGGAAAATAATTTTGTGAATGGCAAGTTGCCTGAATAACTTTATTCACATTCACTTGCGTATTAGTTTCATTTTGGGATTGTGGGATTCACTCCATTTATTTATTTTGGGATTTTGTTGACAATAGAATAAATGATCAACTTGTTCAACACTAATCTATGTATGCACTTCCTACACTGGCAGGAATAAGGTTTGCACATTTTGGTTAGTTTAGCACCAAGTCTCAATACGCTAATGATGCTAGAGGCCAAATTCATAGTCAACCCTTAAGGGTTAAGAGAGTTCTTAAGTGATAAGTGCTTTTTCAAAATAAGTGTTCACTTATAGGTGCTTGTATTTCATAGTCGTTTCTTACGACCGCGGAATGAGTGTTCCCTTAAGCGAAAGGGAAATGTGCCAACATGGCATTGGTGGCGGCTGATTCGAAGTTCTTGGTAACCGAGTTTACACACACACTCCTTTTTGTACAAAGAGCGTCCAATTTGACAGGTAAGCAAACACTCCAATGTTGAGTTGACACGCGCAGCAAAATTAAAAATTTTGGAAACATACCTGAAAAAATGAAGTTGCATAAAATCTTAATGCAACAAGAACTTTTAATAAAGGTGAAATCAGCAGTCCTCTTTTTGTCATTGGGACTCTCTCGATCATCGGCTCAAGTAAATCCACTATGGTTTTTTGCTTTCGGAACTGTTCATCATTATACATTTTCAATGGAATGCTCCCATCTTTAATATATCTATTTGTATTGAAACATGCTGTCTAATTTGATTTTTAAATTTAATATTTCCTCTGCCCATCTAATATAATTAAATGTTAATTCAACGTAACCCGTTCCAAATTTATATAAGAATATGGGCGTCAGGAAAAGATTACGTTAATTCAATTATTAAAATTAATCTTCAACTGCTATTTCCAATAAATTAATATCCAGCTAACTGGGTCGATGGGTCTTATAAGAAATAATCGCTATTGCCTACTAATAGCCGATTATTCAATCTGCCATCTGTACAGAGTGGCCGAGGAATCTGAAAAGCAAATTTACATTTCTAGCTACTCATTTGCTGGAATTGGCTAAATGAAAATCATCTTTTCTATTCACAGAAACTTGTAAGTTTATTCAATGTTTATGAAATTTTAACAATACGAAACGTACGTTTGGTCATGACCAGTTTCAAAACTTGCTGCAGCAAAACTGCAGTACCCGTCTTCGCATGCTCTTGGCGATGTCGCTGCGTAGAACCATTTTCAATTTTTCCCAGTGTCGATGGCTCCAGGTCCAAATACCATCTTCTTTTCTTCCTTGCACATTCTACATTCCCAGTCAGAAAAAATTCCAACAATCCAATTGTTCACAATTCCCAAACTCCCAACATCAATTATCTACACACGATCCGCACAGCACCACGGCATAAGTCGGAATGCATCCATATTCCCCTCTTTCAGCCCTTCAAAACTCGGTCCATACTTTCTACTGTTTCTTGTCAGAAAAAATTCGACCCGCTGCCGTTGAAATACATTGTCATTCCATGCCTAGCCAAACCCTCAATTACTTACAAATTCAACTAGCCGCGCCCCAGACTGCTTTCTCGGCCAATCCCCAAACAGTTTACTGTATCAACTAGCTGCGGCCCGTGGTTCAAAGCAATGAAGTTTGTTGACCTTGACAACAACTTGTCCACCGTTGCTAGGCTGCCATATTTACATATGTCTATCCTTACCATTCACCCTGTTTATAATAAATGTCACGCAATACAATGTCCCACATATTGGTATGTCACAGTATTCGCATTCATCCCCAAGATAATTGTCTATGAAGATAACGGAAGGAATTCGATGAAGATAACAATGTAAAAATAATTTTAAATCTCTTCTATCAGAAAGGTACTCAAAATTAGCTGCCATTTTTAATGATTTAACAATGTGATTTTCGTCAATAACATTGAACCCAGGAGGCTTTCCTTACCAGTCTCATGTCTTTCCACGAAATTTACTCCAAATTATTGCTTTTGTGACTCCAAACTTTCATTTTTACTTGTTCAAAAGACATGCTTTCTTCGACCACATCCTACACAGTAATACACATTCTATGGTTTCCCATGGATAATTTCGCTTGATTTCTGAACTTTCTTTTGTGTTTATGACAGCGCAGCATCGTCTCGTGTAACTAGAGACCTGAAAAATGTATAGTATGAAGCGTAAAAATATGAACATAAATATGTAAGAAAACATTTAGAATATGTAGTAAATATGTAAAATCGGATAATATGTAATATTAAAATATTGTAAATTTAAAACATGTTTACATAATATGAAATCACATTTATAAAAATTTTCTTTAAAAAATTAAACAAACATTTTAAAAATCATTTGGAGAGAACTAGTTGATGCACTCTTCGCACCATACAACTTTCTTGTAAGTAGTAAAAAGTTCATGTATTGTTACTCAGGACCGTTGTTTAGCAATCAGACCAAGATGCATATAACCATGGTTACATGCACCTTATGCCAGATTAGTTGCAATACAAGCCATCATACAAACTGGCGATATCCATGACCAGCAAACATTGAAGAAATCACATTTATAAAAATTTTCTTTAAAAAATTAAACAAACATTTTAAAAATCATTTGGAGAGAACTAGTTGATGCACTCTTCGCACCATACAACTTTCTTGTAAGTAGTAAAAAGTTCATGTATTGTTACTCAGGACCGTTGTTTAGCAATCAGACCAAGATGCATATAACCATGGTTACATGCACCTTATGCCAGATTAGTTGCAATACAAGCCATCATACAAACTGGCGATATCCATGACCAGCAAACAATCACTGCAGCATGCAACATTCTCGTCAAAGTGTTACATGTTGGCAATCACCAAAATTTCTCGGAAATAAGTGTTGGAGGTCATGAAACAGCGTCAATGATACTTTTTACACATAATTTTCATTGATAATGTAGGAAAAAATGCTTTCTTGAAAATACTTCTTTTCATTAAAAAATATGTCATAATATTGAAGAAAAATGATAGAATGAAAAAATTATTCGTGAAAAATAGCAAAATAAAAAAAAAATGGATACTGTGTTAGGAGTGCGCTGATTCACCAAGATTACAATTTTGGGAATGGTAAGTAGAAAGACAAAAAATATGTAATTACATAAAAATCCGGACTCTACGTATAACCCTGGAAAATGTAGTAAAGTTAATGTTCTTTATTTTTTGTGGATATCAATGAATACACAAAAAATTATCAACCCAATATGATAGTTGAGGTTACAAGGAAATATTATTTCCATTGTACACATAGGTGCAATAAACAGATGAGATGCAAGGGAGAAATTTAAGGGTTTGGAAAATAACAAAAGCATTGAATTATGTACCATAAATTTACAACTCCCCTGTGCTTTTAAAAAAAAAGATAGAAGCAAGTTAAACATACTTGTGTTAGAAGATCTAGCAACATGTTTCACTGCTATCAATTCATGAAATTTAAAGCAAAGAATATTGAATGTTGTACCAATGTTTCATATAACTCGTGCTGTTTCATATATACCTGTTTGACGGTACCTGACGAGTACTATTCATATTTCCAAATATATAACAACAAATTACACTTAAATCAATGTGTTAAACTTTTGAACATGTATAATTCTAAGTTTACATATAAATAAGAGTAGATAACATCCCAAAGTGGAGTAAAAAATGTCATGTGAACTTTTGAAGTTGCTTGTCTTTGATGACAACACACATTAATTGAACTGACTCCATACATTCATATATCTACTGAACAAAATACATTATTTTTCTGGAGTGTCTTGTGTCTTTCTTGTTTCTTCAGTTTTATACCTTGTAAATGTGGATTTGCTGGCCATTGAAGCAGATTTGGTAGGCCTGGAAAGTTGTGTGCCCTTGCAGTTGTGTATGTGGATCAAGTTTCTGAAGTTGATTCTTTTTCTCAAAAATTGCTCCATATTTTTTCTTTGCATTTCTTGTAAGAATAGAGTGAAATTCATTATAGATGGTACAGGTCCCATTTTCATTGTTAACTCTGAATTTTTCAGATTTTTAACCCCCTCATTCAGCTACATTATTGATAATTTTTAACTCTCTATATTTAGTTTTTAATGACATTTACATATTTTAAAAAACTATTAGCACTCTTCATGTGATTTTGAGTGAAAGACGGATGATATCAAAAACAGTATTTTTCTCAAAAATGGCTCCAAATTTTTTTTCTTCAAACATGTTGTACAGATGATGTTAAATACACTGACAAAATGGTATGACCCAAAAGCCATTTTGAGTTTTAAAAAATAATACAGATGTATTTTTTCTGAAAATATCTTGCACAGCATTAATATTTCTATTACAGGCATTCTTTATTCATTATTGCATTTGCATGTGCAAGCTCTTCATATAATTTCTTATGTTGCTACTTGAAAATTGAAAGTTTTCTGTGAAAATTATGTCAAAATTGATAATTTTCAAAAAAATTCTGACTTGATTTTGTCAAGTGGCTCCAAAGTTTTCAGCGAAAATTTTCATACAATTTCTGTTTTTACTGTTATGTGATATTCGTAAAGTCATTCTACTTTATAGTTTTTTTCAGACTGCAAGGCAACATGACTGAGAAAATATTAAAAAATGTACAATGTGCTTTTTGGTAAATCACTCTTTCCTCAATTAAAATATTACATGAAAATAAACAAAACCCTTGTGTAACATGATAAATGCTGCTTATTATATTCTCCATTTTTTATAGTTACAAATTCAGAGGAAATTGTTCATTACTGATTGCGTTAAGTCATAGATTTTAAGGCTAAAGGAACTTCGTTTGTTGCTTTTTGTAAAAATTGAGTCAAAGTAATTAAATTACATAAGATTAATTGCTACAAAAAACATTAAAAGTAGAGTGAATAAAAAGGATAGTTTTAGCTGTATTTGATAAAATTATTATTACATAATAGTACTGTTTTTACAAATAGTACAGTTAAGTGGGTCAGTCTTGTAAGAGACAGAGATTGTGGCAGATGAGCCCAAGAATGTGGGTCGAAACTGGTGTAAGACATGAATATGTATTTTTGGGTGGGTGGCATTCAGAGTCCCTTATGAGTTACACCTATACCTTTACAATAAAATGATAGCAAATGTGTAGAACAATGGCTAGGGGCCATTTTGATGCAAAGAATAGATGTATTGAAATTCGAAACCATGTTCAATCTAATTTTTTTTTTATGCACAATATTTTTCTTACACATCTAAAGCTTGTCTTAAGGGGATACAGGAGTTAAAAAAAAAAAAGTTTTTTGCAAAATTGTATTTTACTTCTGTTCTATAGCCCTGTGTTTCCTCTGTCAGGAAATAAACATTGTGCTTGTTGGAGCTTTCAAAATATTTCTTACGAATTTTTAAACGCTCAGTGTCAGGATGTGTGTGTTCCTTAGCCTAATGAGCTGTCCCCTTGCCATGCTACGGTTTCAGTTCGTTATAAATATTTTGAGTCCTGTTAGGCTGGGAATTTTTTTAAGTAATGAATTTAATTTTTGTTGTTGTGTGCGTTTCCATCAACATTGCAACAATTGAATGATGACAAAAGAAGGGGACCCTGAGTTAAAAAAAAAAAAATATTTTCAAACAATTTTTTCTTCTATTCTATAGCCCTGTCTTCCTCTGTCAGGAAATATACATATTTTGCTTGTTAGCTTTCAAAATATTTTTTATGAATTTTTAAATGTTCAGTGTCAGGATGTTGGTGTTTCTTAGCCTGACGAGCTGTCCCCTTTCCATGCGGCATTTTCAGTTATAAATATTTTGAGTCCTTTATTGGCAGGGAATTTTTTTAAGTAGTGCATTTTGTTTATTGTTATGTGTGGTGCCATTAACATTGTAACAAAAGAATGTAGAAACTGATATTGTTTTTCTTTTTCCACTAAGTACATTTTTACTTTCTCCTATACATACATACATACATACAGAGTAGTGCACATAGTATAGAGAAAGTTATGTAATGCTGCAGAAAATAGATTTCAAAATTTTAATGGAAATACACATTTTGGGGTCCCCCGATACCGAAAAAATGTTGCTTTTTTCACAACTTCTGTCCGTCTGTGAACACCACTAGTGCCTAAACCATATGTAGGATTTTTTCCAAATTGAAGAAACCCCTGTTCATCTGGCTCTAGTTGAAGCTTTGAAATTTCGAAAAGCATTCTTTAAAATTGGGGGGTACTTTACATAAAGCCCCTGCGACATTTTCAAAATTTTCTCAAAATGGCTCCAAATTTTTTCTTTAAATTTATTGTAAGGATACTTAATAAACATTTAAAAATTCAATTTAGAGGTTACTAATTTGTGAAACAAATACATTTGTAAGTTAATGTATTGGATGGTCTTCAGTTATGGATATTTAATAGACTTCTTTTCTAATTATGATCACTTTGAAATCAAGCCAAGCTTGTGTGAAATTATGCTTGCTTGTCTGTTCAATATGCTGCGCATCCTGTAACTTAAGATTTCTTCATTTCTTTCCTTTTTAGAAGTAAGAAATGACTACAAATAAAGTCTGTCAGAATAGTTGCATCATTTGCTTCATTTGAATTGGTTTGGACTTTTTCAAGGGATGGCTGAAATGTTGTGTGTGGCAGAAACTGCAAAATTATAATATTACATAACTGTTCCCAATGTGTGAAAGCATGTGCTGTTATAGCCCCATTACTTCTGAAATCTTCCCTCAATTTTTTTATTGAATAGTGCATAAGTTAATACAGATTTTTTTTTGTTCTTGGCTTGCATCTTCAACTTTGAAGCTAGAGATTTCTTTCTTAATTTAATTTCTTGATATTAGATCTTTTAATCATGTTATATAAACTTTTTTTCAAAATAATAGTTATATTTGTGTAATTTTGTTATATTTTTAAAAAATTTTAAATAATTGTGGAAGTGTGTGTAGGATAGAATGTGCAATATTATAAAATTAGGTAAAGAGTACCAGTGGTATGAGAAATGTGTGTTGTTGTAGCACCACTAGTTTTGGATATTGAATGGCAAAGAATGTAAATATTAAAATTTGATCAATACATTTTTATTAGATGGTATTTCATTTTAAATATAGCTCATCAGCTGTTGAAGTTTTGGAAAGTAGCAAATTTTCCATTGAGTCCTGTGGCTCAAAGAGGCCTGCAACGACTTCAAGAAGCACTTGAGGTTCCTGGTCAAAAGGCAGAAGGGAAAGTAACAATGGAAAACAATGTTCCTGACGATGCTGAAGGCATCAGAGAAGTGAGTAAATCTTATCTTTAGCACATGTTACATATTTCTATTACATGTAATTGACACCACCCTGTCACCTTTTCTGGATACAACTAAGCATGGAAATATGTTCCGCATCAGTAAAGAAATTCAAGTTGTGACCATGTTACAGAGTAACAAATGTATTTTAATAATTAAATTTGTTATAAGAATTGTCTCTCAGTTTGGGATATGAACCCAGATTTCCTGGTTGACCCAATTGCTCTAACCATTAAGCTTCGGAGGCGACTGATTCTTTAAAATAAGCCTGAGATGTTTTTCATATTTATGGTAAATTGTTGTATTTAAATTGTTAACAACCACTGTAGGGTAATCATGATGTATTTGTTTTGTGCTAATTCTTGGTGAACTGTATAATAATTATAGTAATTTTAAAAATAACGCAGCAGTTGTGTGGAGTCACATTTGCAATTTTGAATGAGTCATATAACTTCATTCATTTCAAGTTGTATTTTTAAAAAAATTAATATTTTTGCGACATTTTCATCTCCTGAGAATTCTATTAAACGATCTTTATGCTTTCAATGTAATGTTGTTTTAATGATTTATTCATTATCAAATGGCGCTTTTGAAAAAACCTAAGTCACAATTTTGATATAATGAAAATGGAATTACTGAAGTAACTTCTGTTGTTGATATGATATCGTAGGCTTCCGCGGCCAGAGTTATGATCTGGGCTGTCCGGGTGACGCCACGTCGAAGGCTGGGGTGCTGACATTTCGACCGACATATCGTGGTCCTCTTCAGGGTTGTATTGCCAATACAGCCCTGCAATACAGGCAATGCCAGGCAATACAGCCCTGAAGAGGACCGCGATATGTCGGTCGACACGGCGTCACCCGGACAGCCCAGATCACAACTTCTGTTGTTCTCTCATAATTCATAAATATTAGTTAAAAAAAAGTTTTTCAGAGTTTGATGATGTTGCAGGTGGAGGCAGCACTGAGAGAAGTGCGTGATGCTTTCCGTGATGTGAAGCATGTGTTTGAAGTGCAACGGTGCTTCCGTGATTTGCGCGAGTGCTTTAGAGAGGTGCGCCGTGCATATCGTACTCGAGAACCTCGCCCCCGTGCTTTGCCTCCCTGTGCTGATGCCCCTGCTGCTGCGGCAGCAGCAGCAGCAGCTGCAGCAGCTGCGTTGGCTGCAGAAGCTTTGGCCCAGGCCAAGAAGCGTGATCACGCCTCCAGTGAAGTTTCTGGCTCAAGAACTCCTTCTCCACCTGGAACCCCTTTGCATTCTCTACCCAAAAAGAAACAGCAGCAGAAACAGTGCACAACATCTAATGTCATGACTGGAGGAATGGGGGAGGGAGCATTGAATCCAGTGGATTCTGCCTCTGCCTCTGCTGCTATGGTTGACGATAATAATGCTGCAGCTGAGAAGACCGCAGAAGTTCCTGAGGCGGAGGTGAGATAAATTGAACCAGTTTGTGTCCTTAAGTTTGCAGGGTATTTTTAACTGTTGCCAATTTTTGTTTCATTTGTTCCCAAAATATTCTTGAATCATTTTAAGGCAGTTTTCCATGGTTTTTAATGTTTGTACATATGGTTAAATACATTTTCAATAAATGTTTTAGAAAAGAATGCGAAAGTTCAATTTGTAATTTGATAATTTTAGTCTTATGATGTAAAGAGTGTTGTGCAATGGTGCCATTTACTGACACCATTGCACTCATTTATTTGAGGGATGAATGCGATATTTGTTGTTGAAAAGTACAGCAGGTGGGAAATTGTTGTAAGGTGGAATTCCTTTGAAGAAAAAGAAGACTATTACCCATCAAAGCTTACATTTGAAACTTGTCATCGCAAATCATATTACATGCTGGGAAAAGCGTAGCGCTTATGAGATGTCTTTTTCTTTCATATTATTAGTGTTGCAAAAAATATTTTCTTAGACACCATCTAGAAAGTGATTCGTATTTACACAGAAAAGTTCAATTTCTTTCAACATCAGCATGAAAATTTATCAAAAGGTTTTTCTGTACTAGTATTGAGAATACTTGTGATACTCATACCAACAGCAACCTATTTAAATATGCTAGGAGTATGTTCTATGTAACAGTTCTATGTAACACCTCTCCAATTTCTCCAATTGCAAAAAATATTATATGTTTTGTACCGATCTCTGAATTTTCTTAGTAATAAATCTAGAGTAGCCTGTTCCCAAAAAGGGGGAAATGGAATTCCATATAAATTGTAGAATGTGTTCCATTGCAAATACCACACAGTATCCTGAATTCACATTCAACTGTCAGTCAACTATTAGGAAACAAAATAATTAACAACCTCTGAACGGAAAAATGTAGTATACTCTTGATATTGTCAATTAAATTTGTATATCATTCATACAACTGAGGTGTTGAATAAAATATTTTTTTGAATACCAGCATTAAAAAAGAATTGCATATATTATTTCACAAGGCAAACGTGACTTTCCATGATGTGGCAGAATTCCTACTCAGCGTACCCACCTCATCCAGGAGGTCCCCTAACTGGTGAGGTAAATTGCCTTGTAAGATACATATAACTTTTAAAAGGAACTTGTGCCACCGAATATCTAGAAAAGCAAGTTGAAATTAAAGAAAGGAAATTTTTCAACATCAGACATTTGGATACATATCCAGTGAATTAAAGTTTTAATTTTAAGAGGCCATTGAAAATGTTTGTGAATTTTTTAAAAAAATACTTGAAATAATGTTATGGCTGAGAAAGAGAGGGAGATTAATAAAAAGATGAAATAAGCAAGTTCTTCACTACATAAGAAAAATGATCTCTACTTATTGTAGAAGCGTAAATATTATGTAACAGAAGAAATCCTTATTTTTAGACATTGAAAATGAAAATAAGAAAATGACACAAGTGGCAAGGTGCCTGCTTGTCAATAGGCAATCGGCTATGACCAAGGAAATTAATAAAATGTTTACGTTATAAATATTTTAGACAAGAATTGGATAATCAATTATTATACAGAGGTGGCCAAATTATTAGACTATAGTTACTGAATGAGTTGCGTATGTATTTGCAATCGTAGACCTTGAAAATGTAACATTAGAAATCTATCTGTACCAGTTTTTAATGTTTTATAAACAAGCCCTAATTCATATCCAACATATTTTTTGTGAGACACATTGAAAATCAATTTTTAATTCATTCTTTCAATTACATACTCATTTTGTCAGGTGTGAACAAGTTTTACAAGTTAATTTTTTCAATCTGCATTTTTTTTTTTTTTTTTATTTATTTATTTTTTTTTTTTTAATTTTTTTTTAGGACATTACAATTCAAATAATTTCTTTGGGCAAGAGCTTCTTAGGACACATTACAATCTGTGAAGCCATGGAAAATATTGAATATAATAACTGTGCCACCTCTGTATAGTCATAATTAAACAATATTAGTTGTGAAGCAGCCAAGAAATAATCATAAAACAATGAGGATTGCAAAGGAACTAATAACACAGGGCTGTGACAATTTGCTGCTTTTGATTAAAAAGGGGATCATGAATCAGTTTTTCATCTTAATTACATGCCAATTTTAGTTTTTTTCGATCACTTATGGTTTTTGCAAAATTTTCGGTTTTTCGTACTTCAAATTAGCGTGCGCTATGTCATATGTAAACACAGGGCTTTGGCAATTCGCTGCTTTTGATTAAAAGGAGGGTGATACTACCTGATACTACTGTGTTGCTACCTGATTCAAATACCTGATAAGGATTCAGTTTCTTCATATCGCCCACATTTTCTGCCAAATTTGTGATTGATTAAATTTCAAATGAATGTTGGCAATGTATTACAATGACTTACGTCAGCCATTAGGTCCACCTGGTCCTGACATTACTATTCCAAACCCACTGCATGACCTACCATCTACATAATCTTGAGATTATTCAGACTGCTGTGATAGTGAAATGGATGTTACTGATTTCCCCCCTTCTCCCTTCTCGAGATGACCCCAGTGGTTTAATAAGGAAGAACTTAAATGATTTGGTGCGAGATATTGGCCTTTCAAAGGAATCGGCGCAGGTTTTGGCTCATGTTTGAAAGAGAAAAATATGCTTGCTCCAGGCACAACATTTTACTGATATCGAAAGTGAGAAGAAGAGTTCCTTGATTATTTCACGAAAGTGGGTCAGTTTATACACTGCAACAAGATTCATGATGTACTTTCAAAATTTGGAATAAGATGTTAGTGATCAATGGAGGTTGTGTATATACAGTAAAACCCCGTTTTTACGTTCCCGCATTTTACGCTTTCCTGCCTTTTACGTCGTTTTTCGTTGGTCCCGTTAAAAAGCCTATATTTACAATGCATTCTTTTCCCGCAATTTACAACTCAAATTTTTTGTCAAAACTGATGTTTGAATCAATTTCGGCGGAAGTCGTCGCATGTAACCCGTTTTTTCAGGTGGTGTTAGCCATTTCCTGTTATACCGCATGCTTTATAGACGGAAGTCAGTGATAGTCTCTCGTGGTCTCTCGTCTCGTAGTCAGCTTGTGGTGTTCGGTGTGTTTGTGTGAAAGGTAGTTGTTGAAGATACGTGTTTTTTTTTTTTTTGTGTGCGTGTACATAGTTCACGTGTACACAGTTGTTGAAGATACGTGTTTTTTGAAGGTAGTGGAGGCGATAAAATATGGAGAAGAAAGACAGGAAATGCATTTCTTTGAAAGAGAAGATAGAGATTTTGCGTCGTGTTGATGCGCATGTGGGAACACGTGTTCAGTTAGCGAAGGAGCTTCAACTCTCGGTTTCCACGTTGAAAACTATTATTAGAAACAGATGCATTCCAAGCATTGTATAGTGTTGAGGGGCAGGTTGAAGAAATACAATTACAGAAAAAAAAGAAACAAATGACAATTTTAATTTTTTTTAAATAGTAACTTTGTGTATTTAAAGTATAATTTGTAAATGTATTAAAAGTGTGATATGTGTTATTGAATAATAATTATGTAAACAAGTCCTTTGAGTAAAACATGTAAGTACTCGCTTAGATTATTGTTTTTTTAACTTTCCTGCAATTTACACTTTCCTGCATTTTACACTTTTTTCCTTCAGTCCCCTGAAAAGTGTAAAAAAGGGGTTTTACTGTATTCTTTGAAACACAGCCTCAAAGCTATTCTGCTTCATAATGGAAATCGTTATGTCTTAGTGCCAGTAGGTTATTTTGTTCATTTAAAGAAAACGTACGAAAACATAGAAGAACTTTCAAAAAAATTAATTATGAAGAACACCAAAGGTTTATCTGTGGAGACTTGAAAGTTATTGGAGTATTGTTGGAACTTCAACTAGGATTTACTAAGATCCCCTGCTTTCTATGTGAATGGGATATCAGGGTTTGTGAATTTTATGGGTCAAAAGTCATCACTTTAAATAAAAAGAAAAAGAATTGGTTAATCTAAAAATTATTTTGCCCCCCCGTACAAGCTTGGTAATTAAAGTTGTCAAAGCTCTGAATAAGAATGGAGATTGTTTAAATATATTTGTTCAAATTCCCTTTTCTTTAAAGAGGTCAAGCTTAGAGAAAGCATCTTTGTTGGACCTCAAATTAGAAATCTGATGAAAGGTGAACACTTTGAAACTTTAATGAATGATGAAGAAAGGAGATTTCAAAATTCTCTCTGTCAATTTGTAAGAAAATAAAAAACATCCAGATTTCAAATCTACAGAGGATGAAATGCCAGTTTCTATGAAGAATTTAGGATGTAACATGTGCATCAACCACAACAACCACCTTGATTTCTTCCCTTATAATCTGGGTGATTTCGGTTATGAACATGGAGAGAAGTTTCATCAAGACCTGAAAGAAATGGAAAAACATTATCAGGGCAGATATTTTCTAGTGATGATGGCAGACGACTGTTGATTCTTAAAGAGAGTAAGTGTAGATTTGCACAGAAGACACCCAAGGGGACAAAATTTCAGCAAAAGAAAGTGTTAACAGAATCTGTGACATTGTTAGTATAAATATAATATTATTGTTAATGTATATTGTCAATAAACATAAGATGTGTACTGCTTGTATACATATTTATACTTTTTTTCTTCAGTAGAATTGTGTTAATCTAGTTTTAAATCGTTTATTCACTGTGTTTCTTGAAACTTTCATAAGCCATTTCTCTATTACCTTAAATTAATTCAAATCTCCCACCAGAACCAAAAGCACCGAGACTTTATTATTTTTCGCAGCCCTGTGTAATTAGTGCATTGAATTAAGAGATCACCACCTGCTGTTATTGACACAACTAGCCAAAGTGAGTCTTATTCTTTCACATGCCAATAAGTGCTGTTGGTCAGCCCTGCCTTCAGAGAATCTCGACTATTCAGTGTTTTTTGTCGATGCCTGGCCAGCTGTGCTTTGGAAGCAAGTCATTTGAACAAGTATTAACTTGCAAGTGAAAATGTGTTGTATTTTTCAGTGCATCCTGTTTCTTGGGCACTTTTATCGAGTTTGTTGTTATCACGTTTTTATTGTCAAGCATTATGGGAAAACTTTAAGAAAATATTGTAGTTCTGCTGAAACAAAAAACATTTGGGTCATATAAATTCAAAGAGACATTTTTGACAGTGCAGAAATACTGACCCAGTCCTTTGTTATTAAATTTGACAACTTAAGTTACCAAGAAAGAAAGCAAAAATTACACCAGGCACTTCATGGTGTGTAATTATCAGGTTTACTAGTGGTTCTGTGGAAGTACATATCAAAGCTCTTTTGAAAATAAAAAGGCAAAGCCAATTGGAAGAACAAAAGACCCCAGTAAAAATGTTTGGATGTTTGCTGGATTTTGTACTAATGTGCCCTTTCAAACTCTGCTAAAGCTCATGAAAAATAAATTTCATATATTGATAGCAATCCAATGAATTTCAGGCTTACCCTCATCCCTTATGACAGTGGTCACAGGAACAATAAATTGAAGAATTCTATACCAATTTCAAATTCAATATGAACTTAAAGTGTTCAGGAAATTTATTGAAATAAATATGGAGAAATAATACAAGAAAAATGATCTTTTTAGACAGAACATTGTACAAAAAATATTTTTAATACTCTCATTTCTCTGTAGCTTCAGAAAGATAGGCTCAGATGTTCATCAATTCTTGTGATGACTACACAAAAATGCCATGATTCACCACTAAATGCCATACACTTACGAAGCAATGAGGGAATATTTTCAAGAGATATTGGAAAATTAGTGTGTAATGCATAGGTATGTGGTGATCACTGAAGAAAGTACTGGTAAAAATCATTTCTTGGAACAACAATTACCTCTAAAAAAAATTGTTGGAATTGTTTTCATGTAGTATGTATTATGTGATAGCTAATAATCAGCCTGATTTGAAGGTGGGCACAAAACAATTTGTCCATGATCCTGTCTGTTCCCGAGTACCAGAGTATGAAAGAAGTACATTGAAGACGTGATCTGTGCATTGGAAATGTTTGCAGGTGGGTCTCCAATTATGCAGGGCAGAAGAATAAGTTATGATTCTACTTTCATAATTCCAAGTATCAAGTCCGTGTTTGGTATCTACCACTGTTGGCTTTTTTAAAATATGATTGTGACAAAAATTACAAAATTAAATTATTATAGAGTTATTAATTATTGAAGTTAGACAAAATATTTTTTCTATTAAAGGACTTTTAATTGTGTTTTCACTGTTTTCATTGTTTACTTTGCTTTGCGTCATAATTATACTGAATGAAACTGTAAAGGCTATTCTCCACTGATTGTCTTGCAATGCTCCATTCAACATATCATTGGTTTTGCTGTGTTAAATTTTACACTATAATTTTTCAACGAATGGAATGTTTCTCTGTATAAATGGGAAAACTTGTCTAATACATTCATTCAGATTTTGTCAGATAGTCCAAGAACAGCTACTTTCAGCTACAACTACTTTTGACAACTCCTCATTCTGAAAACACAGAATATATTTGGTTGTCAACACCAGCAAGACCCTCAGCAGCAAAAGTATTGACTTTGACATGAATTTTGTGTTTTCTTGTAAAGCAAAACAGAAAGGTTGAGTGATTCAACAATGGAAGTCAAGGGCCAAAGATTTTATGGATTGATTTTCAATGTAATTTCATGGAACAGCGTATGAAAGGGATATATGTAGGAAAATAGTGATATACCAGGAACCAGTTGTCATATTTCTCTATTGCTTGAACAAATATGAAAAGAAAATTGAATCTGATTGCAATACCACCAAGGACTAGAAAATATAAAAGCAAAAAACAAAGTTAACATACAAAGTATGGAGTTTTTTCTCCCACTTTTGATTGGAATCCGTTTACCTCGCTAACAAAAACACATGTAAGCATGAAACAATGCATTCGTCCCATACATCAAAATCATGGACTTACCCAACACAGAATGTGAATCGCTTTTGAGTCATCAGATAGAAAACAAACTTTTTTGCATCTTTGTTTCTGATAGTGGTGATTGTTGTTTTTAGTAATGAATATTTGTCTATCTCCTTATTTATTAGTAAGCTGCAGATTTTTGTCTGCTAGCCTATTTTTTTCCTTCAATGGAAAACACAATCTTTTAGGTTACATATTCATTTTGAGGCAATAGGAGTATTATATGTCAATTTTATAGTGCCTAAAAATGCCTATTTCACTAATAAATGCCTAAATGTTGCCTATTTCCATATTTATTGATCAAAAGGAAATTAAAATTATAATTTATTTTAATTAATATTTAAAATTAATAATTTTTAATCAAAAATTTAAAAAAGTTGTACCATTTTTCGTTTTTATCTTGCAGAATACAGAGAAATCAAACAACTGTCAATGTACCATGTTCTGTTTTACTGCCACCACAGTTGGTTTTTCGTATTATGAAACATGAACAAATTCACGGTGTTGAGTTACTTTTTACTTTAAATTTTTAAACAATTTTTTCTCAAAAAATTCAAATTGCTTCTTCTTTCTTAATTCAAATTAATTTTTTGCAAACTCCTTGTGTTTTCAAAAATTGCAAAAACTTAAGATTTCAAAAGAACAATATTGATAAAGAGATTTTTATCTTAAATGAAATCTGTTCTAAAATATCAGATAATTAAAATAGATCATGTATAATTTCTTTAAAACTAGTGGTTTTTGCGGACTATGCTTGAAGTTGATGCAAATTATTTAAAAAATTATCAAAAATTGCCACGAATTTTTTTCTTTCTATTTTTTTCCATGCATAGAACAAGGAACTTTCGAGACAATGGCACAGGTCTCATTTTTGTTGAGCTCAAAATTTTTTAAAATTGCATTTTTAAATATTTTTGGTGTATGGTGATTAAAACTAATAATCCTATATTTTCAATTATGTTTAAATATGAGGAAAAATATACTCTGCAGCATTAGAGCTTGCATTTAATGAAAAGCAAAAAGGTTGCTATTGTGATTCAGCTTTTTTTGTCTAAATTACATCACATTTGTCTTCTACAATGATTTATCAGAACAATGAAAAGCAAACATTCCATGAAGATAAATACATTATGATTACTTCAGAAACTTTCTCTACAAGTACATGTTCATAAATAAGATTAAGAATAAGAAAAAATAATAGTGCATTTTTAAATGCCCATTTTAAAATTTTAAATCCCTATTTTGGCTGCCTATTTCTACAGATTTTCATGCCTATAAATCCGCAGCTTATTTATTAGTTTACTTTCCCTCAGTAATTATTTTAGTTCCAATAATTTGTATCATTTATTTTAATCTGCTTGATCAATATTATTAAAACATATGCCATTGTATTGTTAGTGGGGCATTTAAAGACGGGTGTAATCTGCTATCACGCTCAGTGACTGGGACATCAACTGATTGTGACTCAGGGCATCAGTGACTCAGGGCATCAACTGATGTTACTGCAGTGCCTCTGACCTGGGGATGCTAGGTTCAAGTCCCAATGGTGGAAGGATTTTCGATACTAGCTGGTCAAGGTCAAAGTCAGTCATCATCTGGAGGAGCATTCTGGCAGCCAGCTGGTCCAATCAGTAGTTTTCCTTGGTTTCTCTCATCAATACCACACAATGCCGGAGCAGTATCCTAACAAACAGGACATGGACCACGTGGAATCTATCTTTTATCTTCCTTGTCCTATCCTCACTCCCTTCCCCTTACACACACTTACACTTACATGCACTTCTCTACCACACATGCCAGGAGACCAGTCAGGAGCTTAGAGCTTGCCAGGTTGTGTGGTGCCCCACTTGTGGGAGATACCTGGTTGAGGAAAATCCTACTAGTTGACAGTAGGTTGGTGCCAAATCATCCAGGAGGGAAATAATCACTACCACCTCATGAGGAAAAATAAGCACTGCACTTACAGTATTAATGACCTGAGTTGACATGCCCAAAATTGCTAATCAATTAATCAATCAATAAAAATGCTTAATGCTTTATAATAAATGTTTTGTGTGATCCACAATAATTATTTCATTTTCATTCATAGCACATTGTTAAAAACAGATGTTTGATCAGTGTCCTTCCGATTATGTTGGTTCTGTGTTTCAGATAGTGTCCTTGGAGCGTTTCTTTAGAATTATCTAACTTCAAAAACAATATTGAATTAATTGTGCTTCTATTGATTTTTTACAGGTCTCAAAATCCTTTCAGTCTGCAGCCACCATGACAAGTGATTTGGAAAGCACCACTGTGACTTCTACATTAGATCAGGCAGCCCAAACGATTTCCACTGGTGCTGTGTTGGCCCTGCATTTGCTGCCGGATGAGTAGATTATTGGAGCCAATATTCTGCAGCCTCTAGTCACACTCAGGGACAATGATTGTTGGTACCGAATTTGTCTTGGAGCGTTTCCTCCTGCTTACAGTCATCAAGCTTTATTTGTGTGGTCTGTAGTCCCAAGTCTCCTCGGTAAGAGGGGAATCAATGATGTCAAGTGCAATGTTTAACCAGCATTATTGTTGCTAGTTCTGTGATTAAATTCTTCTGTGACAGTGTTGTAAAGATCAGAGTAAAGGATAAGAAACTTTTGATGAGAGGATGTGAGTGAGGAATTGAGAACATGAACAGCAATCTAGCTACAGAAATTGTCTCTTTGTAGACTGCAAAGAGTCTTTTTGATGGCTGCTCAGTGTTACTTTTGGAAATGCATGGTTGTGTTCAAGGTGCAGCTGTCACCCTGATGTTGCTCATAAGAGAATTAGCCTTTAATTTATACCCATTCCTTTAGTAATATATATATATATATATATATATATATATATATATATATATATATATATATATATATATATATATATATATATATATATATATATATATATATATATATATATAATATATATATTACAATTTTTTGTTGCTCACAGACCAGAACAAGGTTGTTTGCATGTATTTATTTGTGTTCAATATTGCTGTAAACCAAATTAACAAATTTGTACCTGAAATATTTAGTCACAGGTTCATTTATGGTCTCCACAGTTTTTGTTTATTTACTTCCATCACATTTGTAACATAAATAAAGAATATATTTTGGCAACAACATTGTTTTCTTGCAGAACAGTCCCTTGCAGCCAACAAGACTGATTTATTCTCAAAGGCTTAAATCACTTTGAAGTTCATCAATCTAAAAGTTTTGTACATTTAAATGTTGATTACTGATAAAAATTTTACAATTTTTAGTTGGTTAGGTTTTTTAGGTCTAACATAGATTGTATGGTGATAATTTAATTTTTTACTCTATCTTTTTTATCAATTTACATTTTCAACACAAAGAAAATTAACTTTAACAATTAATTGTTACCTGTATTAAAAGTTGCCATATTCCTGTCCTGCAAAAGGCAAAATAAAACACACACAATGCTGTCAAAAGCATAAATGAGATTAAATGGAGATTTGAATTCACTTGTAGAAGTCAAAAATATAAATAAGTAAAATTAAATGAACTAAGGACACTTTTAGAAATGACATTTTAGAACAAATAACTTTTACCCCTAACTCTTTTCTTGCCCCCTTGGTTCTTTACCCTTGGTCAATAAAATTTACATAAGTGTAACTTCAAACAATAACTGTTATGGGGAAAATTACAATTGATGTACTGCCTTGATTTGAAAAAATTATAAATAATAATTTTTTATAATTAATTTTTGCTCTTAAAATATTATACTGACTTAGATTTTATGATATCATTCTTTCTCTAAAACAAACACATTCACATAAAGATTGGTAGCTCTTTATTTTGTTACAGCCATTCTAAAATGATATAATCGTCTCTATGTCATTGACTAAAATTACACGAAACTTTGTACTTCCTTTTTTTGTTTTATTTATGTTACATTTGTTTTCATGTAGTTTCTTTGGACTGTCCTAATAGTTTGGAGCTAATTTCCATCAGGAAAGTAAATCCTATTTTAGTTTTCAAAAGAACCGCAGAAAATGTATGATGTTCTTTCTTCTAATTAATGTAATTAATCAGCAAGCTAATGAACTCTGTATTATTGTTTGATGCAGATAGTAAACTATCCACTGAATTAGTATGTTTATAGCTTTCAGTAAATATAAAATGTGCATTCATCATGATAAATATTATGCATTATGTAAATCTTTGTTATTATGTAATAATGAAATTCTTGTAATCTGTAAATGAATATCATATACTGGGTGATATCAAGATGAGTTACTATATTTTCTGTGTCTCGGTTCAACCTCCAACTAAAGACTGAAAGTTAAGAAAAATAAAAATCTCTTAGTTGCATCTCATCTGAGAGTAATGTTGATGGGTACTTTCAATCCTAATGATTGTATAATGAATACCAGTTGATGTGTGTTGAATTCTTATAGAATAATCAGTAAGGAAATTTATAATTTTGAATATCAACATAACCTTGCAGGTTTCTTACCCAAATAATACATACCCATGTGGATAAAGATTATTATTTTTAGTGTGTTCTGAAATTTGGATGAAATGATTTATTTGGAAGGAGGAGGAAACAATTCAAGCAGGCTGTTTAACGAATCGGCTTGGGACATGCAGAGGGCAGAAAAGTAAGTTTGCTGTGAAGAAATCAAAAATTCATCTATGTTACAAAATTGATTAAAATATGTACAGTTGATCTCTGATTTAAGATGGTGAGTTTTGAAAATTAAGTACTGTTGTAAAATTGTACATTTCTAGAGATCATATATATTCATGAAATTATATGCATTATACCATATATAAATCTCAAGTCAAGGTATTTTGTTGCCCCATTTGGTTATTTCCTCGTGATGAAGACAAGCAACAAAGAGTAAGAGGAAAAACGGAATCGAATGTATGTATTAAACTAGAGGACAGTGACGTCTGAGCTAATTTCAAGAATATTAAGTGATTGCTCGTATTTATTTAAACTTTTTCTCCAGTTGCATCCTAATGAGAAATGTGTCCCATTAAATTAGATTGCTCTTAAACACAAGCTTCACAAACCTTCATAATAGTTAACCAGAAGCCACTTTCTAATGTCACATGTTCTTTTGATTTTGTTGTGGGAAAGCTCACAAAAATTGAAACAAGCATTCCTCAGTGGAAGTCTTCATTTATTTTAAAATTACGGTTATTCTTTGAAAGAATGAAGTTCAAATGCACGCCTTTGGACTACATTATTTCTGTGTGAAGAGCTTTACTTTTTAATGCCTTTGGATATGTAATGCAGCTTCACTAATTCACTGCCATAATATTTTACAAAACATTTAATGAAATAAGGTCCAGTTTCTTTTCATTGTAATTGACTTTGCGTTTCATGGAGAAAAGGCCTTTCTTTCTAAGCAAGAAATGAATTGAAAAATTTGTGTCAAATTTGTGTATTGTTAAAAAATTTACGTTTAGGACTGTCTAAAATACTTGAATCTTAATATTAAAATTAAGTCATTCTTACATTACCTATTTTCATGTAAATTCTACCTTTGGATGAAAGCCTATGAATATGCATTTGGGTCATCACGGTTTTGGAGAGTCTCTTTATTCTAAGCTCCTGTCCATGCTAGACTGAAGGTATTGATTTTGTAACTATATAAGGAATATATAAAGATATGGAATGTTATTTGTTGAAGTTAATAGGAGTCAACTTGAAAGTGATGTCATAGACGTAAGTATTTTCAAATAATGAATTGAAATTTCATGTTCAAGTTCATGATAATGTACTGTTTATCTGATGTTTCTTGCATGTATAGCTTCCAACTCTACTTTGGCACAAGCCACTGAATTTTGTTATTAAATGTAGTGTACATATTTACACACCTTTGTTATCCATTACAATTGTTCATAAAATAAGAAAATCACAAATTTGATCAATATGAAATGTGCAAGATTTGCATATTTAACAAGTGATTTTCATGCAAGAGAGAAACTAGTTATTATTGAAGGATTAGTATAAGTGAGCAGTGGATATCGGTGCTAAATATAGAACTGCCAGAATTGTAATACATGTTTTTATGAAGAGGTGATGAAGGTGTTGAAGTTGCCTTACTATACCTCTCACGTTGAAAACAATTTTCTATGATTATTAGTGGGATATCCAACCTTTTTTTTACAGGTGCCCACTTTGAAAATTTTGCAAGTAGCAGCACACTGGAGAATCTAGAATTAGGCTGTAAAATTTGTAGTAGTGGTAGTATTTAATGGCCAAGTTGGGAACATTTCAACGTGTGATATTTTACATGAAAATTCATTGAATTTATTTTTTGTTTAGTCTTTCTAAATTCAATTTTTGCATTCAGTTTAAATAATTGTTTTTCAGTTATTCCCTGTGTAACAACTAGGTAATGAGGTCTTGTTGGTAAACAACTTCACTTCTGTTTATCTATGGACTAACATGTGAATACATGTGTATCATTTGAGAAACGCTAATCATATTTCCAATTTATTGCATTCTCCACAATAATGTCTTAATCCCTGAGAAAGCCAAAGAAGCCTTAAAGTGTCTCTGAAAATGTATGGAATTTGTGTACAAAACAATTTTGTGCATTTGTGAATTGATATTGAACTTTGATATTCCATTTCCATACATATTTTTCAAATGTCTTGTCTTTTAGACAGTGATGTTTGCTCTGAACTAATGTACAATAACCATTATGAATAATTTATCTCTCATCTCTCCCCTTCCCCACTTCTCTACCTCTTTACCTCTCCCATCTCTTTTGCATTGATGTAGGAGAGACCATTCAGGTGCAATGCATATTTTAGTGCGTTAAGAAATTTTGTGGTTGTATCTTGACACTGAAATGTATATTTTAATCTGATTATTACATGGCATATTCAAAAAGTGGTATTTATTGCAAATGCAACCTATCCAAATACATCATACTTATCATCCTCATCTTCACCTGGTCACATTTGAAAGTTCAACAATTACATGGGAATAAGTTTGTTTCACAATTGTCAATTACCATTACTACTATTAGACCAAATGAGACCTAATACCGCACTCTCTTTATTGTATAAAAAAAGTATTAATCAAAAATTTACCTGTCCAATCTACCTTTTTGCTCCAATTAATTTCTAACAAAAATTCCTGTATTGGAAATTTCTCTTATTTCACCTGTGAAAATTTATATTGGTCGATAGAGCCTGCCTACAAGAATTCAGGATGTGAATTACTTGAGTAAAGGGTTCTGGGAAATATTCTAAATTTTAATTCTTTGCTAAAAAATTAACATTGACTTCTTTTTCATGAAAATTCATAGTTATTCAACATTAATCTTCATTACAAACTATACAAGTGAGCCTCCTTTCCCTCAAATTTATTATAGCATTCAAATTATACCATATGCTTGACTTCCTCTGTTCTGCATAACTAGAGGTGCTTCAGAATGGCACAGACTTTCTCATAGTTAAGTTTTCTAATTTCCTTGGTGTGGACTGGCTTTACGGTCTTGCCTCATCCTCTTGCCAGCTGCCAAGCCATTCAAAATACATTTTTTGGACATTTTCTTTACTTTTCAGTTTCCAAATAATAGAACCTTCTTATAATAATACATTAATTCTTATAATAATTATAAGAATATTTAGATGAAGGTTAAACCTTGGAAACTTTTCATTGAAAAACTTGGAACAGTTTGAAGAAAATGTTGTTAAGCATTACTGCAAATGCGAAATTTGAAGCTTTTTTTCACAGTAATCTATCAAATTTTCAAAAAATTTCATTTGAAGTTATTTGAAAAACTTCCACTCACAAATTCAATAATGTATAGAAATCCACTGAAACATGCATTTTAACAGCATGAGACACATTACATTTGTGTAATTTTTGAAAAAACAAAAGAATCCCCAAAATGAACTTTACGTCATATTAAATAGTGTCATTAGCATTCTCCATTGGAAAAGTATGTAGAAAAAAATTTGGAGCCATTTTTGAGAAAATGGCGTTTCTGAAAATGCATAATTTTGAGCTCATTTTAACAAAAAACTGTTGAGTTTTCGAGGAACTTAAGTCAACATTATTTAAAGCACATGTATTAATAATTACAATAATGTGCAGAAATCGTCTCTAATTGTAAATATTACCATTGTGAGAGACAAGTCACAAAAAATACATATTTGTAATGTTTGAAAAAAACAAAATGATACACCAAAATACACTTAAATTCATAATACAGAGTACAATAAGCACTATCCATTGGAAAAATTTGAAGATAAAATTTGTTGCCTTTTTGGGAAAATGGCGTTTGAGCCATTTCTGAAACTGAGATTTTGAGCTCATTTTCACAGAAAACTGTTGTGTTTTTGAGAACCATTATTTGACATTATTTAAAGCACATGACTTATAAATATACTGTGAAGAAATCGCTCTAAAGTATTACCAACATGAGAGACAAGTAAAATAAAATAATTGTAATTTTTGAAAAAACAAAAGAATGGCAATATGGCATTTATTTCATCGTGTAGGGTTTGTTTGGTGCAAACCTACCAAAAATATAAAGAAAAAATTGAAGCTGTTTTCCAGAAAATCTTTGTCTTTGTAATTTTTTAAAATTGCAAATATTGCACGAGAACTACGAAAATTTACAAAAATATTTACATGACCTTAATGAAAGAACTATTTATGGGCAACAAATTTCATTGGAAAGAACAGTCTCTATCTACAATATTGTAGTTGAAAGAGGTTGCCAAAAAAAATTTATATCTTACAATTTCCAAATATTCAGAATGAATCCTGAAAATTGGACCTGTGCCCTGTTAAGTGTATTTAACTCTATTCTTTCTAAGAAATTTAAAGAAAAAATTTGGAGCCATTTATGAGAAAATTTTGAAAATGACCGGAGGCTTCATATCAAGTCCCCTCAAAAAATTAATGAATGTTTCTCAAAATTGCAGAGCTTCAGCTCAGGCAAAAACGACAGAGGTTTCTTCAATTTGGAAAAAATCCTACGCATGGAGTAGGCGACGGACGGACGTTTCCTTTTCAATTGTTTTTTCGGCATCAAGGTCTTACAATGAGGGATTCTGGCTACACCACGTGTTGGAGATTTTTTTAAAATTTAGCAACTGGATTTATTACGTTTTGTTATCAGGGCCCGGCAAAAAAATTTTCCTGGCGAAAATCCGCCGTTTTTTTCGCAGCATTACTAATTTTTTTACTACGTTAAAGTATACTCATCGTAGCAAATTTTTACTTTCTCGTATACGTATACGTATGTATATTACTCCCGTATGTATATACGGGAGTAATATACCAAGTACAGAAATAGTTATGTAATGATGCGGAAAATCGATTTCGAGATTTCAACGGAAATACACGTTTTGGGGTCCCCTGATACCGAAAAAGTAGCTTTTTTCAAAACGTCCATCGGTCTGTCGCGTGTGAACAAACCTAGCGCCTAAACCACACGTTCGATCTTTTCGAAATTGAAGAAACCCCTGTCCATCTGGCTCTAGTTGAAGCTTTGAAATTTTGAAAAACATTCTTTAAAATTTGGGGGTACTTTATATGAAGCCCCCCGGACATTTTCAAAATTTTCTCAAAGCGGCTCCAAATATTTTCTTTAAATTTCTTGTAAGAATAGAGTAAAAACGACAGAGGGCATAAGGGGGTATAAAGGTGGCGGGCCCATTTTCACGGTTAACTGAATTTTTGAAAATTCCAAGTTTGGATTTTTTGGAGGGTGTACAACTATCAAATTGAAGACTGATTTTTCCTTCAAATGAAATGTGTTACCCATAAATAGTTCTTTCATTTAGGTCATGTAGACTTTCTTGAAAATTTTAGTAGTTTTTGTGCAATATTTGCAAGTTCAAAATACTACAAAAACATGATTTTCTCAAAAACGGCTCCAAATTTGTTCTTTAAAATTTCGGTAGCGTTAGTGCCCAACCAACTCTATCCGATGACATAAACGTCATTGCTCCAGTCTTTTGTTGTTTTTTAATTACAAAAATGAATTTTTTTACTTATCTGTCATGTCGGTAATATTTACATTAGAAGCGATTTCTTCACACTATTAGACTTTTGAGTACATGTGCTTTAAATAATGTCCAATAAAGTTTCTTGAAAATTCAACAGTTAGTTTTCTGTAAAAATGAGCTCAAAATACCGAATTTTGAGAAACGCTCAAACGCATTTTCTCAAAATTGGCTCCAAAATTTTTCTTCAAAGTTTAATATGACGTAAAATTCATTTTGGTGTATTCTTTTGTTTTTTCAAAAATTAAAAAAAAAACTTTTTGAACTTGCAAATATTGCACGCCATATTGCGCGAAAACTACTAACATTTTCAAAAAAACATACATGATGCTATTAAAAGAACTAATTATGTGCAACAAAATTTCATTTGAAGGAAAAATCTATATTTAATTTTGTAGTTTTAGGAAGACACCGAGGAAAATTCAAACTTTTGCAATTTTCGAAAATTCAGAGTTACCCGTGAAAATGGGGCCTATGCCACCACATATTGTACTCTATTCTTACAAGAAAAAATTGGGAGCTGTTTTTGAAAATGTCTGTGAAGCTTTATGTAAAGCACCCCCAAATTTTAAAGAATGTTTTTCAAAACTTCAGACAGACGGGATGGACAGGGGTTTCTTCAATTTTGGAAAGATAGTACGTACGCGTATACTACGCAGATACGTACTATAGAAAAAAATTTTCTATACTACGTATATTACTCCATATATACGTATGTGTACGAGAAAGTAACTAGAGTGAAATATTGTCTCAGACACCTGCCGCCTTTGTAACGTTGCCTATTTTTCCTTGAAGACATTGTTCACATCTCAGCCTCCGACTCTAAAAATCTTATTTATTTATTTATTTATTTCTATTACGTCAAAAAACAGTTACAAACTGTGCACATTCTCAAAATGCTGTGATCCCTACACTAAGTCATATACTACTTAAATTTTGGGGGGAAAAAGCTCCCATGTAATAAAATCTATTTTCAAGTATAAAAAGGCAATAAATTTTTGCTCTTATCCATGTCCTTCGGAAGAATACTTCCTGCCGCGACAACATGGAAACGATAATTTGAATAATTGTATTTCCCACTGAATTCTAGAAGACGTGCACAGAAAATGAAGTTACATTTATGTCCAGAAGCAAAACAAGGGGCCATCTCAGCATTTGCTCAATGGATCAGGGAAACTGGACGAAAAACCTGATCGAGGTGGGGGTCATTGACCCGGAGGCTGCAATACAATACTTATTACAGGTTGTACACATTTATACAGTTCAAATGGTAAATAATGCATTATGTATTATTGTTAAAATTAATTGAACTTTTCTTGAGATGCTCAGTATAGTCTCTAATTGTATAGAAACAGCAGAAACGATTTCACTTGGGATTTAAACTTTTCTATCGAATTTAATCGTTTAATGTCATCTGGCAAAGTGTTGTAAAATAATGTACATGTTTTGTATGTGATTTTATTGTAATGAGCTGTTGATACTGTCATCTGATGAATATGATTTCTACGTCGAGTGTAATAGACATCGGCATTTTCTGAAAAAATATTCCCGCCCTTAAGCAAGTAATTTTCCACTGATTCGTAAATAAACAGACAAGGTAATGGTAAAATTTCTAGATTAATGAAGAGAGGCTTACATTAATCACGTGGGTGGGATTTGGTCCCCGGAGAGATAGCGTGGCAGAGGTGGTTAGAGCAGACCTGAACCGACGGAGAGGTGGAAGGATGTGAGCAGGGCGAGTTTGGGCCGAACAGAAGCGAGTAAGGGCAACAAAATTTTTAGGTCTCTCAATTCAGTCAAACCTTAAATAAAATGTCCATTTAAATGAATTGAACACAAAATAAAGTTCATTATGCTGCGCGTTCAGAATTCTTTCAAATTCAATCTTCATACTGTTCGTTGTGTTTATCTCGCGAATGTCCATTCCCGCCTGAGATATGGCATAATATTCTGGGGAAATAAATCTTATAGTGTGTGTGTGTGTGTAAGGGGAGAGGATAGGACAAGGAAGAGGAAGGACTGATCGCGTGCGGTCCGTGGCCCGTTTGGTAGGGTACTGCTCCGGCATTCGCCTGGTGTTCATCGGAGAAACCACGGAAAACTACCGATCAGAACAGTCGGCCGCTAGAATTCTCCTCCAGACAGCGACTGAATCGTTAATTTTAAAAATATGCATTTTTCTTAAATTTTAAAATATGTATTCGTTGATTTTGAAACCTTCTAAAATATATTTTTGCTTCTTCAAAGTGTGTCAAAAAGCCTCATTCATAAGCTTTAAAATGATATGTGAACAACATTTTTAACTTTGAAAGTGATTGAGATAACTTTGAAAGTGATTGAGTTTTTGTTTAGTAATGCACGCAGCTATTTCGCGAACTTCAGATCATTATAAAAGTGAAACTATATTTGCTACAGCCTTCATTAGCGGACATTTTATATATTTTAAGAGGTACTTCAGGGCCACAGAGTTTGAAAAAAACTTTTTCTTTAAGGCTAAATGCACCGAAAAATACTTATAGGAAAAATCAATATTGTTTCTACTATTAGGAAACCAAAAATTTGAAAAAACTGAAAAAAATGTACTTTTGGTCATGATAGATGGCAGCTGCCAAGAGTCCAAGAGCTGGCAAGTCCAAATAGCTCAGACCAAAGAAAATAGAGTCGAGAAATTCTGTCATTCTGGAGCACTACTTGTTACTTACTGTTAATAAAAGAAGAGGTGTTGCAAGTGTTATGTAATTATTTGGTGTGGGGGTTGAAGCACATGTTACAGGGAGAAGGGGCTACTCAAAATGTTTTGAATTCATGTTACATAATTTATAGACGGTCCCTTATTACTTCTCTATTCCTGCTGCCTAAATTTCATGGGAATGCAAACATATATTCTATTTGTTTATTATTTTCTGAGGCCTTCATGTCTTGTTTCACATATGTTTTTTCTAATCACTATTTCCATTTTAGGCTAATATCATTTATATATTGGCTCCATTTTATTTGTTAGTTAAGCCTTCTCAAATTTAAATATTTTACCTATATTCAAACTTGAAATGAATATAGGTCAAATCAGTAGTATGTACTGCAACAATAAATAATCCACCATTATTATAGAAATAAATATTCTCTAAATATTGGGTTTTACATTTTGTGTATAACTCAAGAATTTCAAGGAAAATTTCACACAAAGTGTGATAGCAAAAGTATTCAAAACTGAAAAGGTCAAGGAACTATATTACCTCAACAAACTTTGTTAATTACATAATATAAAATCATTACATGTAATGATTTAATATTGAAAAACAAACAATTGTTCTTAGATTATCACTAAGGTGCTTGATGAAATGCATTTTACATTTTTGACTTAATGTGCTTTTGTAAAAACTGTTTTCCAAGAAATGTCTGAAATGTATGTTGCAAAATAACAACTATAATTTCACATAACCATTACAGATACTGTGCCTTGACAAACCATCTCAAGTTAGTTTCATTCACAGACCTTCCCCTTTTTTGAGTGGGAGTCCTTGAGATGTATTCTTTCAATACCACCTGGCACATTATCTAATGTGGAGATATAACCCAATTCAGTGACTCTTCTTATCTCAGCTTATCTTTGTCTACTCTCTAAAACTCAGCCTTAAGTAATGACAGTTGCAGTACATAACTCAAGTGAAGATGATTGTTGCTTTTCTGGCATTTACAATTTTTGTCTTTCTCTTAACATTTTATGTAAAAGAAGACCCACAACCAATATTGGGTATATATAAACAACCAGGAAAATGGTTCTCTATAAAATACATAACATTTCAGATAATTCTTAGAATTAGAAAAGTAAGTTATCACCTTAAGCATTTGAATTGTCTATTAGAATTATCTATCCACATTATAATTTTATTAGTAAATCTGCAATTATTATTATTTGTTCTTTGAATTGTTATAAAGCACTATATCCTACCTACTTTGTAATGAAGTTTCTTTCTTTCATGCCAAGCTGAACACACAAAGAAAAGAACATGACAGATCAGCTGGTTTGGGGGTGCAAAGTGGTCTCTCTATTAAAGAAATGGAATCATCTCAACCCCTTTCAAAACATCCTAAGGTATTGTATTTTGATATTAATCTGATCGATGTAAAGAAAGCACAATGTCTTTGCATAAAGTCTTAAAACAAAAAATAGAAAAAAATTATAAATGTATATCTTTCTTCCAATGAATTCTTGCTTTATTTCAGGCATTTGATGCAGTATTCTTTATGGCTACTAATAAGGAAGGATTTTATTTTGTAGCAGGATCTGAAAGAAGGCAACATGGAATTATCAATGGTCTTTGCTACTTGCTTGTATGTAAAATATTTCAATTAACATTACTTTGTTAATCGTTTAACATTTGAAACTCATCATAGGACGGCATGTATAATAAAATTATGAGTTTTGCATCAAGACATAAACCAAACTTTTTTGATAAATAATAATTTGTAACGGTACCATTTCACCACAGATACATTATTTCAACCAAATTATGCAAAATGGAATTAACTGCAAAATGGAATATAATAAAAAATACTACCAAATCAACTAGAAAACCCGTAGAGAATGTTGTTTTAAAATATAACGATATAAATGTGAACGATCCGGCAACAGTGGCTAGTCTCTTTAACCAATACTTTTCGAGAATTGCTGCCGATCTCACTAAGGGTCTTCAGGCACAAAATTCAAAAACAGACAGTTCACCCAAAATTTTAGACACAATGTTCGTTTCCGAAACTTCTTCCTATGAAATTCTCAAAATAATCGGTAAACTAAAAAATAAATATTCGTCCGGTTTAGATGAATTCCCGGATTCTTTGTTAAAGACTTGTGCGTATGCCATTATACACCCGTTAACTCACATATTTAATGCATCTTTATGCACTGGAACGTTTCCAGATATTTTCAAAACAGCTAAAATTAAGCCGCTTTTCAAAAAAGGCAACAAAAATGAAATTCAAAATTATCGGCCCATTTCTCTTCTATCAGTCTTTTCGAAAATATTAGAGAGACTTTTTTACATACGAATGGAAACCTTTCTCACTAAACACGACGCGCTTTCAGATTGCCAACATGGATTTAGAAAATCAAAATCAACGGAAACAGCTATATTTTCTTTTCTTAAAGATGTCGCCTCATTATTGGATCAAAACGAGACACCTATTGGATTATTTTTAGATCTCTCAAAAGCTTTTGACGTCATTGATCATGACATTTTACTTTCCAAATTACCTTCATATGGAATTCGTGGTATTGCTCTAGATTGGTTATGTTCGTACCTTAAACAACGATCTCAGAGAGTTGAAATACCTTACTGGAATGATGGAACATTTACGTACGCACCTTTCCGAGCATGTGGAGTTCCTCAAGGATCGATTTTAGGGCCTATTCTGTTCCTACTTTACGTAAACGATATGCCCTCAACGATTCGAAACGGAAGAACGGTTCTCTTTGCGGATGATACGAACATCCTTTGCAATAAAGAAACAGTAAATAGTACAATATCAGATGTTTCAAATTGGTTCCGAAATAACAAATTAATAGTGAACGAAAATAAAACGGTTTTAATGCAGTTTTCCATTTCAAATAAACAATTCTGTGCCCCATTGACAATGAACAGTGTACCATTGACTGAGGCAACAAAATGTTTAGGTCTCTCAATTCAGTCAAACCTTAAATGGAACGTCCATTTAAATGAATTGAACACACAATTAAGTTCATTGTGCTACGCGTTCAGAATTCTTGCAAATTCAGTCAGCCTTCATACTGCTCGTTGTGTATACTTCGCGAATGTTCTTTCCCGCCTGAGATATGGCATAATATTCTGGGGAAATACATCTTATAGCTCCCAGACTTTTAGATTACAAAAACGAATTGTGCGAATAATAACCAAATCCCACCCACGTGATTCATGTAAGCCTCTCTTCATTAATCTAGGAATTCTACCATTACCGTGTCTTCTTATTTACGAATCAGTGGTTTTTGTAAAAAATGACTTGCTCAAGGGCGGGAATATATTTTCAGAAAATGCCAGAGTCTATTACTATAACACTCGACGTAGAAACGACGTAGTTCATCAGGTGACAGTATCAACAGCTCATTATAAAAAATTCACATACAATACATGCACATTATTTTACAACACTTTGCCAGATGACATTAAACGATTAAATTCAATAGAAAAGTTTAAATCCCAAGTGAAATCGTTTCTGCTGCATAACTGTTTCTATACAATTAGAGACTATTCTGAGCGTCACAAGAAAAGTAACATTAATTTTAACAATGATACATAATGCTTTATTGACCATTTGAACTGTGTAAATGAGTATAAACAACCTGTAACAACTATTGTACTACAGCTTCCGGGTCAATGACCCCCATCTCGATCAGGTTTTTCGTCCAGTTTCCCTGATCCATTGAGCAAATGCTGAGATGGCCCCTTGTTTTGCTTCTGGACATAAATGTAACTTCATTTTCTGTGCACGTCTTCTAGAATTCAGTGGGAAATACAATTATTCAAATTATCGTTTCCATGTTGTCGCGGCAGGATGTAATAAGAGCCAAAATTTATTGCTTATTTATCTTTGAAAATAGATTTTATTACATGCGAGTTTTTTGATTGTTTTTTTCTCCCTTTCAAAATTCAAAATTTATTGCTTATTTATCCTTGAAAATATATTTTATTACATGGGAGTTTTTTTGTTGTTTTTTTTCTCCCTTTCAAAATTCAAAATTTAAGTAGTATATGACTTAGTGTAGGGATCACAGAATTTTGAAAATGTGCACACAATTCACTTTTCCCCTTTAAAAAAAAAAAAAAAAATAACTGACATTTTTTTCAAATTCTGACTTATGCCATTGTGAACTCAAGGTTTCATGTTCTGTCATTAAAAAAACAGAACAAAGTGACATTTTTTTACTTCCATTTATAATCCTCCACTACATTTACTGAAATAAAGATTTAATATTTATCAAAGAGGAACTAGCTACAAAACATTGCTGTGATTTCATTTTCCACATTGTACCTTGAGAAAGCTCTTACAAACCATAAAGGAACTAACTACACTTTTTATTCCACATATAAACATAAAATCTTATGTAAATTATCAAGACCATTTTTGTCCTGAAATAAGTTTGAAAGAAACTTTGAACATATCCCGAATTCCATGCAACAAACGCAATTTTCTGAATCTGTAAATGATATTGTAGGCTTCGATGATATCATTTGTGTCAAATGTAAGGTAATGCCTTACAGCGTAACTAGTTCTATTTTATCATGCATTACCCTGCAGGTTCCTAATATTGGATTACTGTGTAGTCCGAAGTTACCAGATACTATCTTATTTGGAGCAAAGAACAATGAATTTGGTGCAGAAGGCCTTCTCATCAAGCCTATTGAACCAATGAAAAAGTGGAAAATCACATATCAAGGGAAAATGTAGTAAGTATACTTTCCCATAAATAAACGTTAATTCAGTGCATAAATCTTATATATTACATTCATATAATTAAAACTAGGTAACCTTATCATACATACACTAACAGTAATTTTATATTATTATAATAATTATAAAAAATTTAATTAATTTTTAAAAAATTAATTTTTTTTTTTTTTTTTCCCCAAAAATTTGATGTACAGATTGATGGAGATTGGTTCTCAGAATTGCCATACTTCAATTTTGACACTGATTTACATCCATCAGCATTGGCAAATGCAATTGCCAGAGAAGCTTGGACAAAAGAATATTTTAATAATCTAAAGGAGTATGTATGTGACAAATATTAAATTGATTTTAACAGTATCAAACAGAAATAATTTCAATGCATTGAGATTAATTTATAAGAAAACTTTGTTCCTTTTATGTTCTAAAAGAATATTTTACATTTCTTTAGCCTTTTGGTTTTCAATAGAAAGGAAGATTCTTTCAGATCAGTTAAATTTACTAATTACTTTCTTACTCAAATTTTTGATCTTGACAAAGAAATTTGGTAAATATGTCACAAAACAAAACAGAAAATTTAGAATATTCAGAATCTCATAAACAAATTGCATTGATTTAGTAATTGACCCAGCAAAGTATGTCCTAATGTGCTTTCACAAGCTACTAGTGATGCAAGTTATCCCTAAAAATTGAAAGAAAACTTTAAACATTGAAAATACCAGATTATTTATTTTCAACTGCAGAAAGTGTAGACAATTTTATTTCTGGCGTTCTTTTTATTTGCTCACTTTAAGTTGTTGGTTTTTTTTTTACTAAAAATTGTTTATTTGGGTAAACTTGCTCAGTTTAAAAAGACATTTTGTCAGTTGTTTTTGAATTTCACAGTTTTATATTCTGGAAAATATTAGCCACTATTTAGTTAAAAATTTAATCCTTACTCTCAATAAAACACATTTACTTCACTTAAAGCAAACAATGCAATTCAATAGAAGCAAAGGAGGAGAATGATGGTTACATTATGATGATGGTGGTCATAGATGTGCAAAGGCACAAGTTGCCATAAGTCATTGAACAATAATTTTCTGTCTATTTTGAAATGTATTTTTTGGGGCAGGGATCACTACAACTTTATATATTTCCACATATTTTTTGATATTTTCAATATTTTACTATTTTCAACAGGTTTGGGGGGGGGGGGGAGAAGGCCATCCAAAAGTACACACAATTTCCAGTTTTTTCATAGCTTTGGAAAAATTTTATATATAAATATATATATAATAACAATATAATTTTATTATAAATATTTACGATATCACTATCATTCTACATTTTTATGTAATTCATTTAATATGATTTTTGAAAGTTCATAAAATTACATGTTGTCAGAACACACCAAATCCCATTATTTCTGAGGGAACTGAAATTAACTTGTTGACAATACTCATGCAAATGACTGACACAATTTAAAAAGTAAAATTTAAATATTCAAAAATACAAATTCAAATTGTCAAATATTTTGCAATTTTTGGCCTAAATGTTCTCTTTTTGTGTTGACTTTTTACCAAGAAAATATCCAAAATTTTTCAAATTTTATATCCCTAGACAATAAGTGAATAAAACTTACTCTAATGCATAAAGACAAGAGCATATATATCATCATTGTAAATTTCAAAATGTATCTGTAAGTAAGGAATGCTATTTTTATCAGAAAATTGACATTTTCATGGAAATATATTTTATTACTTAAGGTTGTAGGGGCCCTTCCAAATTTTGAGGGAGTTATGTGTGCAAGACTCCACATACAATGGATGATGAATTTTGAGAGATTTTATATTGTAGCTTACATGCAATTTTTTTGTGGGCATTCCACTCCAATAGTTTACTGAAAATGAACTTCAGTATCAAAGGTACACAATGATTTTTGGTTAAAAACAACTTGCACAAATCTTTACAAACTGATATTACCTTAGCCATGATAAGATACTTTTTCCTTTCCTATTAAAAACTAATACCAATTTCCTTACTCCATAAAATAGTGTTCCTTTAAAAGAAAATACTATATAAATAATTACCCGCTCATTATAAATAGTTTGTTGAAAATTTTAGTTCACAAACGTTATAGAAAAAGGAACATTCAATAGCTAATGTTTTTTCATTTAAGGAATGCCTAATTTTATCAAATGATTACCCTTACATTACTGGGGAGGGGGGAAGCAGAGGCCCTCCATTGTTTGTTGTTTTTTTATAGGTCTCAATTTTTTAGAAAACTGAAAATCATTAATTTTGTTAACAATGTGCTCTTTGCGTTCAACAGATAATGCAATTTTAAGCATACAGGGTTTGTTAGCATTTGAATTTGTTGTAGTGTTTTTATCTGTAAGTAAAAAGAAATTGTGACTATTCTCTTGAAAACTATAAATTCAGAATGAAAAAAATAATATTTGTGGTATTTCAAGTCTTGGTGTAATTTATTTTAATACACCAATACATATAATTTATAATATGTATATATTATAATAATATTAAATATATTATATGTAATAATACATTTAATACATATAATATATTTTAATGTTATGAAGATACATCAGCTTATACTTGACATAAAAATTTAATTAGTTTTGTCATTAGCATTATCCTCATTTATGAACCATTCTCCAGTCCTAAAGGTAGGTAAGGAATGAATTAATATTCCTTTACGTGCTCGTGTGTTTTTACTGCTTCTTTTCAGTCTTCCTTGGCCCCTCTTGCTTTCTGGTTTGTAATTTATACAGCGATTTATTCAGAGCTGCCTGTCGGGTCATCAGCAATTATGGTGCCTTCCAATCAGGAGCTTACATGTCACTACAGTGACATCACTATGTTGGCATTCAACCTTCAGATTGGATGACACTGTAACAGCTGATTTATGTTAGAGGCAGCTCTGAATAAATCCACGTATAATGCAATTTATGGTCGTAATTGTTTCTCTATTTGCTCTGGTATTCTTTTATTTCTTCAATTAAGTTTTCTGCTTATACTTCTTTTCTAATTTATTCATTTTTAAATTATATCTCTTCTTGTTTTCCCTACAAATGCCTTTAAAAACTTCATCTAAGCTATTAGTTTCTATCCTATTAGTTTCTTTTGCTTCCATTATCCATATTTTTGCACTGTACTTCATCACTGATTTTAATGTAATGTAATGAGTTCTCATAATAGTTTCTTTTCTCATATGTTCAAAGTGTCTCTTTAATATTCCATTATTTCTGTTATATTTATGTATTTTGATTCAATCAGACTGAATTTTCCATGAATTTAAAGGAGGGAACTTGTTCAATTATTGAATTTTCCTTTACTTTTTTGACTCGAAAGTGTTCTCTGCTAGTGTTTCTGTTTTCTGGCTTTATGCTTTCATTTGATATGCTTTGCAAATTTTGTTTAACTCAAAGGCTGCTGTGGTGTGTCTTCACAGTCTGTTATTAGGCTTGGCCGTCTGCAAATAATATTGTCAATAATTTCAAGTTTCTTGTTACACTGATTCCTGCTTGAGTTTTCTCTTGGTTTTCATTGACACTTGTCTTCTGTGTGTCTAATCTCCTTTAATTGTTATCATTGGCAAGCTCTGTACATTTTTGATGAAATGTTTAGGCACAACTTCTTCTCACACAATTTTCCATAATTTCTGTCCATTCACGTTTTTGTAAGCATTCATTAACATTAAATACAAACATCATTGCAATTTTTTTTCTTTCCAATTTCAGAACTTGCAAACAAAACATGTTTTTGTTCAACTGAATAAACATGATGATTCAATTAATTAAACAAAATTATCTAATAGAATACAATAGAATTAAAATTTAAGCTGAGGAATCTGAGCACTTATAGGACCATATATACCCAGGACTTGCTAGGGTTATATAAAATACTCAGAGATGGCAGAAGAGATAGAAATGAGCATGCCGACCAAACTAATCTGTACTTCAACTTTTCTGGAAAAAAATTTTTTCAATTTGATTAGAAGTGAAATATTTTGAGTAATATAACACAATAACAAAAAGTAATCATTTTGATTGCAGAGCACATCAAACACACTATGAGCAAATGGGATCCATGAAAGCAACAATTACAGTCCACAATCAAACACATGACATTGAGATGCAAGCCTTCCGTGACCACAGCTATGGTTAGTTCATTTTGCTTGCATGTCTATAAAATTTGTGTATGCTAATTATTTTTATCTAATTTACAGGAAAGAAACGAGATTGGGATTTAATGCATAGGTATGCATTTCACATGATGTTTTTGGAAGATGGGACAATGGCTACAGTAGGAGTTATTTGCCAACCTTGCACTGGATCAGTGTAAGTTAGAATTTTTGCCTTTTTTAAGTTATTACACACAATAGATTGTTCAAGTGTCACATCTGTCTCATCGTGGTTCTTGAAAGAGACTCTTTACATTCGAATTTTAAGCCAATACTAACTAGCAAATTTATGTAATTGAAAATAAATAAATTAAATGTTTAAAGATGGAAAAATAGATACTTTCCATACCAACATAATACCACAAAGTGAAAGGTAAAAGCACTACAAAAAGCTTTGGTAGTATAACCAGGAAGAAGAAGCGTAGCAAGACCAAGAAACAAACACAAGAGTGAAATTAAGGAAAGATACTGGACCAAACAAAGAGAACTCTGCACCAACAAACATTCAAAAGGAGGTGCTTAATAAGGTAAAATAAAAGTGGCATGGAATAGGAAACACCCAGGTTCAGATAATATCAACATGAAACTAATGATATACAGAGGAAAACAATTAGAAGAAGAATTGCTGGAAACAATTATTGTAATTTGGAGGGAACTAACTTATAAAGGTTCTAATGATCCAGTGGCAACAAAAAGTTCATGGGCCTTTGGCGCCTTATACAGTCAACTCTGGATATAGTGAACTTCTGAGGATGAACATTTTTGTTTCACTAAATGAGATTTACTATATCCGATGATGTCAAAATCAATTAGAATTTCCCCACAACGACTGACTTTATTAACATAGAGATACAGCAATACACATTAACAGCATGAACTGAATATTTCAAAATCTTTATTTGACCTTTAAAAAATCAATTATTTTCAATTGTTTGCTTTCTAATTATTTCATTAGTAATTTCCCTAGATCATTCTCTAGAGTTCATGTTTTCTCCATACTGGATTCTGCATTGTCCTCTGTTTCTAAGTATCATATTGCAGTCTTGACACCCTCTTGCACTGTTGGAACATTGTCCCACTCTCTGAAGGCCCTTTTGTCTAATAACATTCAAGATCCTTTCGGCAGGGCATGGCAAAAATAGCTAATGAAATTTATCATTTTTCCACATGGCCCACATGGCCAGGCTGCCAGGCTGTAGCAGTCACGTGCTTCCTGTCATCTACATTGAACACCACGCGCTGTGTTCCATGGAATCTCAAGTAATAAGCTTGAAACTGAAGCAAGCAGTCACCACCATCAGTTGTAGCCCACGCAGGACAAGGCTTTTGTTTTCTACCTCCACCTCAGGGGAGACTTCTTCGATTACGACCTTTAACCAAAGATGTTTTTTCCAAACTGTCTAGGGTTGGAATTTGCAACCCTGAGGTGATATATACTTTTTATCTAGGAGGGAATTAATTTCCAGGACATATTGCGTAAGTTCACTACAGCCGAGTTTCAGAGTTCACAATAACGGAATCTTCTTGGGCTTATTTGTAATGTTAGTGAAACACGGCTGGTGACTTAAGTTCACTGAACCCGGGAGTTCACTATAACTGGAGTCAACTGTATACACATGTACGAAAATGAAAAAGTAAATAGAACCTACCAAGCTACATTCTGTTGTTAGACTGTGAGAAAGCATATGATATGTTAAAATGAAAACTGCTGTGGAAAATCTTCAAAGTTAAAACAGACAAAATTAAATTCCAACACTGAATTCAAGTTCAGCACAAGAAACCAAAATACCCCAATTAACAAATTTTTAAAACTAAAATATTGAAAATTTTACTGAAGTCTCTAAAACTGGAAATTTCTCTTAAAACATGTCTTAAATTTCAACCTCTTAAAGGCATCAGTTTATGTAATTGAAAAAATCTTTACAGAAAACAGAAATTATTTTTTCAATATTCTAAACAAAGTTTTGGATTGAAAACAATAAAATTCGAATTTTTTGAAAATAACAGTCACCCAAATATATATATGTTTGAATATGAGAAAGTAAAGTGAGAAAAGAACCTTCCAACCTATCTTCTATTGTTAAGTCTATGAGAAGGCATATGACAAGGTAAAGAGAAAATTGCTGTGGAAAATCCTCACAGATAAAATAAACATAAAAGAGGCAATAAAGAGTTTGTACAAAGATTCAAAAATTAAAATAGAAAATAATCAGAAAAAATTACCACAAACGCAGGACTATGACAAGAAGGTGCTCTATCCAACTATTTAACTTAATCATCATGGTCGAAACATAGAAGTGAATACTGGTAGTTAAGAAGAAAGGTAAGATATGACCAGAAAATAAAGACAACACTAAATGTATTAGAAATAAAATATTTTGAGAAATATAAAAGAATAACCAAATAATCATTTGAAGCACATCAAACACACTATATGGTGGTCGAATGGATCACCATGCAGAATCCTAGCACCATCCGAAGATGATTTAGAAAAAGCAGCTTATAAGTTAAATAAGATCACAAAGATTGCTTCTTTTACGTATTTGGGGAATTAAATATCACTAATAGAAGTTGTGAAATTAAAATTTACAAAATACAATAAAATAAATGGAAGCCTTAAAAATACACTTCCAAAATATAACTATAGAAACAAAGATATAACAACACAATATTGATGTGAAATCCACCTTATTACGTGGTTGCAGAACATGGATACTACAACAAAAAGATCTAAGTAAATGTGTAATTTACATCAATTTTGAAAATAGTAAGAAGAGACAAGTTACAAAATAAGAGTTTTGAAAAACCTAAAATTAAGAAGAGACCATTTAAAAGGATTAACCAATTAAAACCATTAAAAGGATTTTAAAAACCAAATTAAGAAGAGACTTTATAAATCCATGTCAATTCCAGTCTTGATGTATGATAGTGAGAATTGGGCATTGAACAGAGCAGAGAAACGGAAAATTGAATCATCAGAAATGCGCTTCCCGAGATGTGTACTCTGTATGTATGTATACTCTGGCAGACCGTGTTCCGAATGTGGAGATATGGTCTACCCTAAAAATGTTCAACCTAAATGACAAAATTAAAGAATACAAATGCCAATGGGTGAATCATATCAATGGAATGGATATATCCAGCTTAACACAAATAGTATAAAATGACAAAACCTTTGGATATCAGGATGTAAAACGTGTAAGAACCTCTGTGTTGGAACAAGCTTTCAATGGCTTACCATGAAGCAGAAAGAGCAGAAGAAGAATCAGAATCAGAAGATCATCTTGCAGTTTCAAAAAGAGATTTCAAATGCATAAACTAAATTAAACACATTTCTGTTATTTTGGGAGATGAAACATAGGTGCACTAACTTATAGAAAAATCCACACATTATATAATTCTGACCTCTTCACATGCCAAACATAGCTTCAGCAACAACAAATCTTGTATTTTCTGCAACTGAAATTTGAATTCTTCATAGTTAAGTCAGTTTTCAAATTTTCCATCTCATGCAATACAATTAGACCAGTAATATTCTAGTTATACAATAAATTGTATAATTAGATAATTTGGATAATTTATGACAGATTATCACATTGAAAAGTAATTTTGTGAAGCAAACACAGCAGCATGTTCATCGTCATCACCATACTCACAGATTAATTCTTGGTATGCAATCAAGAACTTTTCTTGTCAGTAATGTTGTGTGATTTCTTTCATAGACTGCGAACAGGCTATGCTTATACACCAGAAGGTAAAGTTTATCCTTTAGAATGGTGTAATCTCAATTTATATGAGCATGGTGAAAGTGGTACACCACCAACAGATCATGGATTTCAATTCAAAGCAGGTACGAACAGTTCAGCCAAAAATGAATGAATGAATGTGTTTTGGAATGATATTAATCATTTGTTTCTAATGTTAAAGGACCCACTACATACACTGTTGAAGTGCTGGTGCAGTGTCAAAATATTCATTATGTGGGTTGGAAATGGGAAGCAAGAATGGTTGAACGTTTTGTTAAATATAAAGTCAATGGAATTCCTGGAAGAGGAGTGTCGGAGTTTCATTACTACAATCCTGATGGGAGGCCACAAAAATATGCTGCCAATGATCCTCAATGGTTTCAAGCAATAATGTATTAACTGCTAACCAAAATGAATACATTAAAATTAGTGTGTTGTAGTTATCTTGGGACTTGAACAAAATAAAAAAACTATCTCAATTTTTATCTTAGAACTGACTTTTCAGATACACAGATCAAACTTAATTACATTATATACTCAGTACATCATTCATTTAATAAACCTTCACTTTTTTATAATGTACATTTCCATAGGCAAGTAGTCCTTTGAAGCTTTTTAATAATTAAATTATATCTTTTTATATTTACAAAGTCTTATTGAGTTGAGATAGATTACCCAATACAATACCCATTTTGAGAAAAATCTTCTAAATCCAGGCTGTTTTGTTCTCAGACAGAAATTTTTGAAGAAAAGAAAAGGTTTTAAATCTCGTTCAAAATCTCAACTTTTTATTTTTGCTCCAGTCAGATAATTTTTGCTATATTACATAGACAAATTAAAAGGGGCAAGAAAATTCAGGTTGACACCTACAGCCCAAAATATGTTCAATTAACCCTTCATAGCCACCAAGTACCCTCAGCGATGACTAACTGATAGGTTGATTAATTGAAAGTTTTCAATACAGGTTGCCTTGATGCCTTTCAAAACAAGACTGCCTGGAAATTCCATCAATTTATAAAATCAGTTCTGGCAATGCAAAAGAGTTCACAAAAACAGTTACTTTAAATTAATTGGTCATTTTTTAGTCCTTTTTGAAACTTCAAAATTAATTTTTATTTCTCCAAACAGGCAGTTATAACTTTTATAAATTTTATTACCTTACACAAACCTTTAGTCTCCATAGCAATTATTTTCTTTGAAGCTGTTTTACGAACAGAACTTATCTGGAATAGGAAAATTCCCCTCTTGAAGCCTTTATTGGTAAATCCCTTCTTCATAAGTCATATTCTTGTAGTTAAATTCCACCAATAGCAATTTTTTCACAGACAGTAACATTCAGTTCCCCTCTCTCCATTGAGCATTTGTGAGAGGAAAAGATATCTCCAAAAGTCGCAGTGTATAACAAAGATAAATCGACAAAAGTTCACTGAAGATTTTAATGTTCCAACATGTTTGAAAAAGATGACCACTGTTGATCTCAATGGCTATCTTAAATTATTTAATAACACAAAAAGAATCGGCACACTACACGTATGGAGAAAACTGAGCATTTTAGAAAAATGCGGTAAGCCTACTGAAAGCAAATGTGTCTACAGAAAAAGCTGGTTGGTTGATAATCCTACTTACTGCAAGCAGGTAAATCAGGAAAAATCACAAACAAAATCATGTTATGTGGTGGGCCAGCTTTGCTAAGTTTCCTTCCACAGTACAGTGAAACCTGTATTAAATAACCAGGGTTGGTTCCCTCAAAAAGGCGTCTTTTAGAGGGGTCGGGGGAGGGGTCAATGGGTGATATTGTTACTACACATCAGACATTTAGGAAAGTGCCTAATTTATGGTTGGGACGTGATTTAACTGTATGAAAAGCAGTTATAATTGTCAAATTTGTGTTGATATTTGCTTGAAAATATTTAATTTTTGCACCACTCATTATGATTTGTAATGAGTTATACAAAAAATGACCGAGATGTGTTAATTCGGAGAGAATTGTGGTATAAATAGTATTACATAATTATTACAAAGGGCGAGAAAGTACATGCTGTTTTAGCATCACTAGTTAAGGCTTATTTACTATCTTTTTAGATTCATTTAAAAATATTTATATCACTTTTTGGATAAAAAAAAATAAACATTTAAATCATTTTCAATTTTACTACTCCCAATAGTTTTCAATCAGTAATATACTCACATTTTCTTATGTAGACACAATAAGCCACTTGGATAAGCACAACACACTATATCTTATGAGCTCGAAACCTTGTTTTTCTTGCGTTCCACACTATTAAAAAAACATCAAACAGGGATTTCAGTGAGTGCTGTGCTTCGGGCCATGTCACGCTAGCACAACCACCATAGCACAATCACATCAAACCAAGTGGAATATTTAGTACTCATTTATTACTAATTTATTACCTTTATTACTAATTTATTACTCTAAAATGAAAGTCATTACTCAAGCGGTTTACGAGAAAAAAATTGGCAAACACAATGGATATGCAACCCGCACGACATTTGCGTATATTACTAAATAGTACTAACGACCTCAAAACACTACAAGCACTTACAAAAATACATATACAATCAAACGTACACATTCAGGTCTAAATCTTAACACCAAGAAAAAAAATTTAAAAGTAAAAACGAATTAAGAAATATTTTGTAAAATAAATGCAATCGTCAAAACATGCAAGAGATTCAAATTCAAAAATAGAGAGAACTAACAGCACAATCGCATAACCCAAACTCAACATTAAACAGACGTATCACACTATCACTTAACACTAAACAGAAATTTATTACTCCTGTTGTTGACGAAATAAATTTTTTTAAAAATCGACATACATACGCAATAACGCACGGTATTCATGAAGTAATTTTAGAGTATAGTAAGCCACAAGTAAATGAAACCAATCCTGTACAAAGTAGACATTATCTTCTGTTATTTAACAGCCAGTAGAAAATTATGAACGTGAAACGCATTTAAGAAATATTGCGTAAACTAAAAGCAATGATCAAAATATACAAGAAATTCAAATTTAAAAATAGACAGAACAAAGAGCACAATCGCATTAAACCATACAGATCATTTAAGAGATGTATTACACTATTTAAAACTAATAGAAATTTATTACTCCGCATTATTACGGAATAATTAATTTTGAAAAAAACACATACATACATAAAACGCACGTATTCATGAAATAAGTTTTGAGTATATGAAACCAAGTAAATGAAACCAATCCTGTATAAAGTAGACATTATCTTCGTTATTTAACCAAAGTAGCAGAATCTGGAATATCCTTCAAATAGTAATAACGTCCACGCAGAAGTCCTAGATACTTTAGCTTTTGTGCTCCAGGACATTTTCATCTTATGGTCGGCGAATGCAATGGAATTTTGATATCCGTAGATACTCTAGCTATGTTGCACCTACACACGCAACAGTGTCACCATTTCTGTTATGCGCAAGGCAAGCATTACGCAATCCTATTCATATACGATACATATGGCACTTTCATACATACTTCGATTTTCACTCACCATTATTTATCGCACTGATGTATCACTTTACTGAATACTATACCGCAAGTGAATTTGTGCTATATGTTGGGGATACATCTTGTCTTGGTTTTCAAATCAAATTCTCGTTTTCTTCGGATTCTTCCAGATGTTCACTTCCCATCTGTCAAACAATATTTTCTCATAAACAGTTTCAAAATTTTAGTAGGCAGAGTTTAATGAAAAGTGTTTTGTTCTTCAGAGACTGGCTCACTTGGAAGTGTTACAATACGAGTCACCCCCTCCCCCCCAAAAAAACCTTTTCGAGTGGTAGCACTTTCCCGGGAATGCTATGTATGACTGCAATGATGACTGAAAATTCAACACTTCGAAGAAGTTAGCTCGCTTGATCGACAAAGTGAACCGTCAGATTCTTATAGATAGTCAATACGTCACAAGATCTAGAAACGTTACATACGGTGATATGTCTGCTGCAATTCCAATCATGAGAACTCTAGGAACCAGTGGAGAGAACAGATGAGAAACCACGCGAAGAGTAACTCACGACGGAATGGGAACTGCGAAAGTAACTCTTACCTTCTCATCACCACAAGCTGCCTCTTGCTTCTCCGGTGGCCCAACAAATACAGCTTTTGGAGGCTCCAACTCCTCCTGCCCCAAACAAACAAAATGACAAAACAAAATACTAAAAGAAAATAATAAACCACATGGTAACCTGAGTTTAAGGGAATTTCGAACCTATGTCGTGGATATCAACTCTTCCGGAGGAGATGAGTTCAAAACAAAAATGAGACTCGACTTTTACTTAACTCCTAGAATGCGTCGATGAACGTTGACGGCTGAGAGTTTATAAAATGCAGGGTATTCTAAACTATACAGAACATTTTATCTATAGCCAGAACCGCTCGCAAAAAAACCATCATGGCGGACGTACCTTTGGTTAAGTCTCGGAGGCTGCCCCCACCCTGTGGCATCTGAGATTTCCCCTCTCGGCGATAAGGAAACGCGTCGGCGACAAGGAGAGGTGATTGGAAGACGCAGCGATCGCACTGCCCTCTTCGTCAAAAGAGGAACTCAAAAGGGGAAATAGGAGATTTGGAGGGAGAGGCCACGTTCGGGCATGCGCAGTGGCAGGTTTTTTTGAGAGTGGTAGAGCAATAGTAGCGAAGCCAATGCACTATCCGCCACCATTACATTTATAAAAGTATTTCCTTAAATAACTAGGGGTGCTAAATCAGCACGCACTTTCTTGCCCGTAATTTCACGCAAAATTATCCAAAGTACTCAATTTTGTGAAAAATTGTACATTACCTAATTTCTAACTATATCTTTAAGGAACAAATTTATTTATTGGAAACTTCTATCTTCATATCTGTCGTTGTAGGAAAACGCTGAAAACGTTTGAAATTTTCAAACAGTCTAACGAAAATGAGACCTACACCATTCTCTTAAACGTCCTTCACACAATCAAACGAAATTTAATCAACGATGGAGCCATTTTTTTAATTTTGAAAATGTTCCAGGGCTGTCATGTAAAGTACCCTCTCCCAATTAAAATATAGTTTTCAAATTCTAGGGGCCACGGCATTAGGCAGTTCGATTGGGAAATATCAATTTTGGACAAAATCGGTCGATTTAGCTGCTAGCATTGTTCACAAATGGACGGACTGACGGACGGGCGGGCAGACAAACGAACGGACGGACGTTTTGCCGCCATTAGATTTTTCGGTATTAAGGATCCAAGAACATGGATTCTGGCTTCACTACGTGATAGACGATTTTTTCTAAATTTGCAAACTGTATCCACTTTTTCGATATCAGGACCCTGTAATAAAGTTTTTCTGCTGAAATTTCGCCTTTTTTCGCACATTATATAAGTTTCTCTCTACTGCGTAAGCGGTAATAAAAGCAGTTTAATTTTTTGAATTTGCAATTATCCATTTCTACATAAAAATGCAAGGGAACTTGCGATGGACATGTGGGAAACATGAAGGAGAATATGCAGATGAACATGCAGGGAAGCATGTGCGGTATCTTATGGGAACGCGCAGCGAAACGATGGGTAATGCCCACAACGTGCGGAGGCAAGTACATGCAGGAAAAGTGCGAGAATGAGATGGAACATGTACGGAAACATGGTACAGAGCAGGGAATGTGAGATAATATTTTTGTGGCATTATTCTACGAGGAGTTCCTTCAGCATCCTTTTATTTTTTATTTATAATTTTTTTTTTTTTTTTTACCCTTTTAAAGTCCAGTTCTTCTGGTTGCCCCACTTCGTACCTTGCGGCTACTCAAAACCAGTAGAACCTTGAAATCAAAGCAACATTAGAATGACCCATCGATATGCTCGTCAGGCGAGGTCTATAATGCTTTATCCATTTCGGTTAGGTTTCTTCTTCAAACTTTCACTTACTTGTTCGGTAAAGTAATGGCGTACGACAACGGTTATTCCGTGACTAGCATTATTTCGTGGCCTATTGTCCGAACACACATAGAACAACACACATAACTAGGGAACGGATTTCCATGTAATTACATGTTTTTACAGGAACTAGGTACCTAAATTCAATATTTTTTTTTTTTTTTTTGAGTTTTAAAGACATTCTGAATGAATTAGAACTACTTTTCTTTTACATACTTTGGTATAATTACATATTTGTTACCTATTAGAATATATTTCGTTACATATTAATTCATTTATACGTCGAAACGGAACATTTCAAAACCGCGTTTGCAATATATGTTACATATTTCTTACAAATCAAATGCTGTTGCGCTTCTATGACCACCATATCTTCAGCATGAATTGGCAAACTTACCCCCCCCGCTTGCTACGTACTCGGAGTTAAAATATGAGCGAATTTTTGTGAACAAAAGTAATTTCAACCGCATACTTGCTCACGTTTCAAACAGGCATTCGTTAATTGATCGAAAACTAACAAATATATTTTTTAGAAAATTGTCATCCTGCATTGTTCGAGTTCTTTTTTTTTTGGGGGGGGGGGAGTGAGTTTATTCCCTTTAACTGCGTACCCCAGAATCCTTCACTGGCATTCTTATGTTTGGTGAAGTCTAGTGTACAATTACTACTGTAAAGGTAGATTCTACTTTCAGCCACTCCAAATCCTTGTTAAGAACTGATCGGCGACCTTCTATGCTCAGAAAATGCTTATAGAGAACAATTATAAACACAATAATGAATTTTTATTTTACATATTTTCTATTTTTCTTACATGTTTTGAAAAATAAGTACATATGTATGCACATATTTTGCAGTTTTATTACAATAAATTCCATTCCCTAGACATAACTGCTTCAACACTTGAAAAGCAGAAAATTTAATTATTGCAAAATACTCTGTTTAGTAAGTGGATGAATTTCACACACGTTAACTGCCATTTGCATAAAAACCACCCACTACTACTTCTTACAACTACAGACAAACACCTAAGAAGAAGACACCCCTTGACTTTTAGCAATTAAGACAACATACCTGTGATAAACGTTTTAAAAAAGATAGTGTCCTCAATGTATTTCACCAAAATATTCAATACATTCATAACAAAATTGAACAGCTTGAGACAATATTAGAAGAAACTTTTATACATGTAGGAGTCATTAATAAACTTTGTTTTTAGTATAATAAAATTCATTTTGGTGCTTTCCTACTACAAATTTCATGCAAATTTCTTGAAGAATTCAATAAAAGTGCCAGTGTTGCAATAATGGTGCGGAATAATTTAATCAACGACTGGATTAGAGATATGAGTATCGAAATGACTTTTGAAGTAACAGGTGTAGATGTAAACACAATGAAAGGGAAGAAAAATCATTGGCATTTACAGAACCCCAAATTCTAGTGTTAATGACTTTCTACTCAGATTTGAAGAACTTTTGACTAAACTCTAGGAAACCACAATTGTAAGTTAATTATTTTGGGAGATCTGAAAATTAATAATAAACATCATGAATTAAGTCATGATTAACTAAAGAGATTCAATCTTCATGATGTAGAGTCAACACGTGTTACAACTCTTTCCAGCTCTACCATAGACCTCAACATTATAAACATTGAAATGCATCAATACTCTTCTCATAATATTGCTTTTCATCTATCTGATCACTTTGCACAAATCATTGAAATAATCAATTGCCCCATTAATATTGTACTACCTAAATACACATTCACCCATAACATAAGTGATACTAAACTACATTTGTGAAATGAATGTCTCCAAAAAAGGAATGAACTGAAGTAGACAATAGTAATAATATCAATGAAAAATTGAACGTGTTCTAGAGTATATTCAATCATCATTTGCATATTGCATGTCCCGTTTTTAAGAGGCAAATTAAAATGTAGTAAAGATGAAGTTCAAAAATTAAGCGTCCTAATGAAATTCTAGTTTTTAGAAATAAAATGAAAGACATGTTTGACTTGTTCAGAGATATTAAGAATCCCTTTTATAATGACAAGAACAAACAGTATAAAAAAACAGTATGGGCTAAATCTGATGAATGAAAAAGATTGTCAATTAAATAATGAAGTTAACAACGTAACAAATAAATCTAAAACATTGTGCAATATAACTAACAATGGAAAAACTCAGACCCACAAAAACATACACCTATATGATTGCATGTTTCTTGATAATCCTTCTGATATTTGAACAACCTTTAACTATCATTACTTAAATTTAAAGCAGGACACTGTAGCCAATAATACTTGTAATCCTTTATCTTCTGGAACTTGAAAATCTATGTTTCTCCATCACACAAATGCTACTGAAGTTAATTGACTGATAAATTTCTTTAAAAATAGTTACTCATCAGGGAATGATAAAATATCTTCAATAATTGTTAAAAATGCAAGCCAGCTCTTCTTAATATATTAATTTATTTATAAAATTCATCTCTATCTGTATTAACTTTCCCAGAATCTCTAAAAATTAGTATTGTAAGACCACTTGCAATGAATAATAATACACAGATGTTAGGAAAACACCAATTTACTTTCACCATATGGAAACTCTAAGGAAAAGTTATAATAGCATGACTTAATTGGTTTTTTGAATCTAATAATATCCTTAATGAATTACAACATGGCTTCAGGAAGAGCTTCTCTACCACCACAGCTGCTGCGGAAATCATACATGAAAACATTGTCAATTTGGAATCAAATAGGAAAACAGCAGGTATAATCATTGATCTTTCAAAGGAATTTGATAGTATATCTCATAAAAAACGATTGACAAAACTAGATCATTATGGAACAAGGGGTGGAGTTAATGACCTTATTAGATCATGCCTCACAGCATGTAAGCAATGTACAGAAATCATTTCGCAATATGAAAATTTCTTTTTCAAAGTTAAATCAAATTTTGATAAAATTTCTACAGGAGTTCTGCAAAGATCTATGCTTGGACCTTTGCTATTTCTAATATATGGTAATGATACTCCAAGTTTATCTGGCTTCTCTGCAATTTCTTATGCAGATACTTTAATAAACAGTGGGCAAATTTTTATCATATAGAATCTAATATGACTGAATCTTTAAAATAAATTAAAAGTTATTTGCCCATAAATGAATTGAAATTAAGCATTGATAAAACTGTTTTAATCAATTTTAAGTTTCATCACAGTCCCCAACACCAAAACATGAAAGTGGAAGTGGACAATGAATCAAACTGATAGTCATAAATTTTCAGGAATATTCATAGATCAATACCTAACATATAAACTGCAATATATTCCTATTCCTCTGGAGATACTTTTCCAGATACCTGGAAACAGATGCACTTCATTCAGTCATGGCATAATAATCTCTCAACTTCAACATGGTACAGAAATATGGGGAGGTACAACACAAAAAAATATGGATAGATTACTAGAAAAGAAATGTGACACAAGCATTTTCAATCTGAATCAAAGATATTCCTACAAAGATTTCTTTATTATATATGAATTACTGTCTGCTGTTCCATTCTACTCTTACAAAGTATTACTACTATTGAGAAATAATCAGAATCATATCTTGTGGGTAATAAAGAGGTACATAACTACCATAATAGAGAACATACGGAGTATTACAGGATATGCACCAGCAAGTCTTCAACTAACAACTTTCTGCATTGCTGCACAGCTTTTTAATTATATCCAGTTACCATAAAATCAGCTGATAATAAATACTTCAAAACAATGCTTACATGTTGCCTTAATAGTGTGTGTCCATACAAGATAACTGAATTGCTTTAACATTTCTGTAATTAAAATATGGGTACTGCTACAAGAGTGACCACTCTTTGTACCAGTCTTCCAGTTCAATAAGACAATCTACTATTTAGTAATGTAGTAAATACAGAGTCAAGATATTGTAAGCACTTACAATTATTATTAACATCTAATGTGATCAAATTATTGTAAGTTAATTAAACTACTACTGTAAGATAATAATGCAATTAACCAATTCAATTGTAAGATTTTGACACTACCATAATCTTCTAATTAATTAATTAATCTAATGCATTGTTGATGTTATTTTTAATTTGTTATTGACTTTTGTGTGGTTTAAAATAAAATAACGTAAATTATTTTAAAGTTTATTGTGAACACTTGCTTGTACGAGTATTATTTATCATTTATCAAGTAACTATTTGAATTATTACTGTAAGTTACGTAATAGAATTTAATTTCTGTTATTACTTACATTAATTAAATGTTTATTTTAATCAAAAACATATATTTATAACATGTAATTTATCAAGTTAATGTAAACTTATTAAATTATTTCTGTAAGTGAATGTAGTTCAAAAAAAGTAATTCTTACTGTAATTTGAATTAATTTTGACAAGACTTTGCTTGATACTTTCTGTAAGACTATAAGCAATAAAATATTATTATTATAGTATGTCAAATTTGACATTAAAGTGTACATAGCCAACCAATGAATTCACTTCACTTAAAATTCATTTTTCTGGAAAATTTTTATTTAGTTGAAAATGCAAGTGGTAAGCAAACATATGCTGAGCCTCGTTCATAGAACTCTCACCAATGATGTGATCACACAAAATTAACCCTTATGTGATACTTAACCTTGGTGGACCTTTTTTCAATCAATTAATTTAAGGGAAGATTAATTGTATATTAATAGAGCAACAACAAAGAAGTAAATGTTTTATTGTAAAATATATTATTAATAAACACTTTTGCAATTGAATCAAATTTTAAAGCTAAAATTGCAAGTCCAAGATTTGATTTGGTATTCATGTATACATTAAGAGGCTATGAGTATACGAGACGTTGTGGTGTGGGACAGAAAATTTACATTCGTTAACTCAAAGTAAAACTAAACTTTCTCATCATTTGCCCAAAGGCAAAAACAAAAAGGAATAAATCCAATTGAGATAAGAATCAGTGACAGATTATTGAATACAATTTATCTAAGATTTGAAATAATTAAATACTAGCTGAAGTACCCGGCATTACCCACCCATTTATTACAGTAAATTATTAAATTATTAGCCAGGAAGAGAAATTTCATTTATTCATGCAGTAGGACCTTCTATCTATTCCATTGTATCCCTGCTCCACCCAGCTAGCCCCGTCTTGCCTTGCCCTCTATTTGGAAACTTCCAGACTACCTCGCTCACATTTGCACTAAAAAAATTTCCATTTTTCTTATTCTCCAGCTCCACAGCAATATTGTTGTTTAGAAAGTAGACGATATCTATATACTGTACATAGATTCATTCACACAATCTTTATTGAAGTTGTTGAGATCACAACAAACTTGTAACACAAGCAACAACAAGATAATCTGACGAATGACTGCTATAATAGTTTTCTTTTATTTATTCAGTGTTACAAATACTTGTAAATAAAATTCAATAGTTAGGTTCAGTTTTGGCGCGAAATTTGAATCACATCTGTTTTTCTTGTAGTGGTTTTTTCCCTTCTTTTTCGAAACTTTTACATGCCACTATTTCAGAAAATAATTTTTTTGTCTTAAGAACGTTCAATAAAAATGTAGCCCGACCAATGGATATGTTTTGGGAAAAAAATTATTGGTGTAGGTGCCATGGTCAGGTTGTTAAAAATATTTTTATATTGAAAAATGTCAGATTTTGCAATCATTTTCAAAGTTAAAAGCAGCTATAACTTTGTCATTATTTGTGTCTGAAGGACGTTCTTAGTGTCAAATGACTTCTTTTGCAGAGTACATTCAGGAAAAAATTACCATTGGCTCTAATTCACAATAATATAGGTACAGAATTGTGAAGTACGTTACAGGGTACTGTCCCTATTCTTTTGGTAAGCACTGTACATATAAATTTAATATTTGTTGTTTTCAATCATGCAAATTAGTTTTTCTTCTTATTATAATTATTATTTTATAGGTATTAAAACAATTTTCACACCTTTAATTAGGTTATTGAATTTGAGGCCGACAGCCATCTCTCAGTATTGTAGTACATTTACTTATTTACAAATGTCAATAAGGAGTTTACAATAGTGACTCGAGTCTTGCGAATTAATTTGTCATGACATACAGGCTGCAATGACTTCGGAAAGTTTCAAAAAATACTTTCTATGATAATATGCCTCTGATGTCAAAGCCATAATGGAATTACTTCTTGTTAATATGTATGTATATATATAGACACACATGCGTGCATTTGAACGAACACATGCGTATATGCACATACACACACACATGGTATGGTCATTACCATATGAAATGTGTTTTATAAATATTTTCTCAAGATAATATCTATAGTGGAATTAGCCAAGGATAGAACTTAACCCCACACAAATCCAAAGACAAATCATTAAATGCTGAAACTAAAACAGATATTTATTTACATTAGAAAGAAAATTAACTTAGATCACTGATAAGCAAAACAATATTCCTACAATACCCATGAAATATAAACAGCCTCTTACACATATGTACAAAATACAAGTCATAAATTGCAAGTCTTCAGTCTTAGAAAGCACAATTAAACATAATAAATGCGCAGACTCGTAACAAAATATTATAGCACCTTGCTTATCTTTCTAGCGAATACTCTTTCAAAGAATCAAAGATAATTTATTACTTCATGTAAATAGCATTATTTGTTTTGAAACAGCCATATAAAATCAGATAAGTCCTACCCAGAGTATTTATTTAAAATCATCTGTGAGACAGAACAGAATTCATTCTGTATTGGTGTATTCACACTCTACCTGCTTTCATCCCTGTGAATTGCTCAGCCCAGTGCCATTCAATTTCATCTTGTCCAATTCCACCTTACTCCCAACACTATTTTGTATTGCTATGATCTTGTTGCTAAGGGCACAGGCAGATGTAAACATGCACTGTTGCTTAATCCCGACAAAGTCCAGGTAACAATTTTGACCTTATTTATTCAGCACCTCCTTGAGCGTTTAAAGTGAATTTAAAATGCATTTAGAATTGAATCATATGGGTTTTCAGGAACATTGAATTACCTTCATTAGATTAATTTCCTGTTTTTGATCTTGCAAAAAATTAAAACACTGCACATTCGGATTTCGCATTAAGGGGTAAGAGAGCAGTTTCAACTTCTATTTAGAATCATTTTATATTAAAAATTATTACCTGTAAATTCTTAATTTTATCTTGTGTGAAATCACAAATGCAGACATTTGTAAAATATTTATGTGATCATTTTGCATGTTCAAAACATATTTCAACTATACTTTAAACCATTAAAAAGAAATTAAATGTTGAGTTAAAATTTACAAGCAATATAATCACAATGATCTAAAATATTACTGTTTTATTGGATGTGAACTTAATGTTCAAATACAGATATTAAATTGTGAAACTATCTCAATCTTTTATTAATTATGAAAATTACACAGGTTTATAGTTAAAACAATATGCACCATAATTGACAGACCATAGTGAACTACCTAACAAAGGAATTGCAAACTTTATTCTTAAATTCTTTGTAATGAGTTCTAATAATCTGAAGTTACTTTGTTTTCCAAAAGTTCCAATAGAGTTAGAAAGTGCAATGGTGATGGAGAGCTGTTAAAAGAAAAGCTCAATTTGAAAATAAATTGAAGAAAATAGGAAATGAAGTTTTCATCATAGTAGCTAATTTTAAGATCACCATTTATTACATAGTTCACAGTTCTCCTAAAGGCACAACAACAAATTAGACATTTCTGTGAAATATTCATTTTAACCAACCTCAATCAGGAACTCAACATGGACACTTAAGCATTGAAAATTACAGAAACAATCACATTCATCTTTTGAACTCTTCAATGCTGAAAAAAATCTGCACTGACATTATGGTGGTTACTACTTCTAACCTCTACATGTCAATTTTTAAATTTCTTTCTGATTACCACAAAACAGCAATGAGATTGTGCTACTAATGTTACTATACAAATATTACTAACAAATTCTGAAAACAGTTAATGGATGTTGGTTATTTAATTAAAAACTCCTAGTTCGCTGATCTGGAATTTCATTGTTCCATCCTCCACAAGTTCCCAGACATTGGCAAACTAGAAGTTTCTAATTAAATGACCCACATCCATAGCATAAACTATTCCTAGAATTAACAGTGTGGTTATGAATTTAAGGGCCATTACTCACAAAGGCATTCCAACAAAACTCTTCGCTCCAATCAGTAAGTTCTTCTTTAATCTGGAGGTAACACAAAATCAATCATTTAAAAGTATGCATATCATTAACATAAGCTGCACTTTCAACGTACATTACAACTGAGTTAATTCGGTGTTCGTAAATCGTAAACTTAAATCATAGGCCTTCTTAAATATTAACAAATCACGTTTTAACATTGATACAAAAACACAGAAAATGCTTACATCTTCTATTTTAATAATACGTTCTGTTAAAATATTAATATCTTCCATCATTATCTCAGCCTGATCACATATAAACAATTTTACTTCCAGTTATTGACAAACCAGAGCAGTGGGCGGACACGGCCGTGTTGACGGACCGTCGTGTAACGAACTTCTTCCAAATAGTTGCAATGACGTTCGTATGTGTCGCGGTAGTCGCATACGGAAAGCGTATTACTCTTTGCCATTCAGTTAGACGTTCCATGGATATGCTTAGTAGGGAATGAATAATTATTATTTATATATTGCTTTCGGGAAGGGCAAGGGTAACTTGTAAATTAAAAGCCATTTTTAAAAACGAAAAAAAATATTTATTTTTTTCTTTTCCACTACAAAATTAAATATGGAAGTTATAGTTTAAATCATACACTATAAAATGATTCTAAAACAAAATAATAAACTTACAATTACACTCTGAAAATTAAAAACTTGAAAGTATAATATAAAATAAATATCACAGAACCAACCAACATTCTATTATTTACATTACAAATTTAACAAAATTAGTTCAAAATCTAAAAAAATCAAAGCACTGACAAACTTGAAATCTTAAAAAACAATTAAACACGACTGAACGAATTGCAGAGAAATAAGTTACAACAAAATGTTTTATAAAGAATGCACACAATATAAAATATCACAATAATAAAAGGAGACTAAAATTAATATCAATAATTAACCACACTCATTGAATATGCTATTGAACCTAACTTGTAACATTTTGAAAGTTGTTATTGCATTATGACATTAAAGAAGAAATAAGTGTGTCAATTTTTCTGAATATTTTGCAAAATCAATGATAAAATTTAAAATTGCTTCATAATTCATCTTAATGTATGCTGCAAGAAAGATCTTGAAGACGAATAGCCTTGGCATAAGCCTTCAACTTCTCAGACAAGTGTGGCTTGTACCCATACTTCTGTAATTGCTGAAGTGTTGAAAGAAAAAATTTAAACATATCCGAAGCCAGAGTAGAATTTAAAGTGGTACACTTGCCACACGTCGTGTTGTTCAAGGAAGGTTCTGAATGGGTACAAAGGTTAATACTTTGGAAACATTGGAAACAAGAAGAGGGGAAATGGTAATTTGAACGTTTTTGAAGGAAAGAAATCAGTAAATTTTGGGCAGAACCAAATAACCCTTCTGTGGTTTTATTACAGAGTTTATTCACCCAATCAGTGCAAGCTTCAACCTCCTCGCTCACTGAACAAAGTAAAGCTAAAGAAGGTGAAGAATGTCTTTCCCTCAATAAAGTTTCCAGTGAATGAACAGGCTCACTACTGGCAGATTTGGAGTTCAGCAAATCTGTGAGTAGGGCAATATTGTAGTGAAAACATTCGTTTCTTAATTGGTATATTCATTGCAAAAGAATTGCGTAAAATTTTGAAAATATCCACAAAGGGTCTTGAAGTGGGGTGTGTGTTACAGCCTCCTTGCTGCCTAACAGTACCAAAAAATTTTTCTAAAGGATCTGATTCAGATTTCTAGTTTTCATACTTTTCACTCCCAGTTCCCTCACCTTCTTCCAAAGGAACTGGATAGCGATAATATTTCTTTGCCAAAATTTAAAACACTGACTTTGAGGCTTCTTTTGAGGCTTTTTGCTAGAAGGCCGTACCACAAATTTCCAATCTTTAAGACTTCTACGCAATGTACTCCAAATAAAATGGTGTTTAGAATTTTGAGTGACAGGAGTTCTCAATTCCTTGTCATTTACTGAAGAAGCATTAAAAGTATCAAAAAGTTTATCAACAATAAAAATGAATTCTGCCAGATCTTCAGCTAATTTGAGAGCGTAGGCTTCCGCGGCCGGAGTCATGATTAACTTGGCTATCCGGGAGACGCCGCGTCAGGAGCACAGGTGCCCTACTGCATACGGAAGGTCGCAGAGAATGGCGACCAGAAACGTTAACACCTGTGCCCTGGACGCGTCTCCCGGATATAAGTTAATCACTTCAACTAATTTATTTCCATTTTGGGCATAGTAGCTCAATTTACAGGAAACTTTAAGCTAAACAATTGCGCAGCTTCTAATTTACTCCTCATTTTTTCTTTAGAATTTGGATAGAAGATGATGATCACTAGGAACAGATTTTCATGTAAAATCATACTTTACAGAAACAAGATACATATTCACTAATATTTTTACACTTAACACGACATTCTGAACTAATTGGAATCATTTTTATTTTACATATCTATACATATTTTGGTATAATTATATATTTTTACATATTTTATCTATAGCTACATATTTCGTTACATTTTAATATATTTAAAGGTCGAAAATGAATATTTTACTTGTGATGTTCGAAATATATGTTACTTGAAAACTTAGTTACTGAAATACTTAAAAAATACGCAATACGCTTGTATTAACCGCGGACAATCGCTATTAATTGTCAAACTTATCTCCCCCGCCCCCACCTGCTTCTTGGAAACAGCGTAGTCGTGATCAACGATGAGCGGATGTAGTATGTGAAGCAGAAGGAACTTCAACCACGTGATTACTCGTGTTTCATAGACCCCATGCGTAACTCGATAAAAAAATTTCCAGATCATTGTCTTAGCCCTTTTCTGGAGTTGGGGGAAGGAGTGTGCTCCCTTTACCCCCCCCTTCTATCACAAGCTACACGGTACTATTCACTTGAGTTCCGGCTCCTCGTAAACAACATTGTATATAATACGAAAGTATTATATGTTTCGGATAGCGAATAATTGCTTCTGTACATGTAAAACTATTATTCAGCCTCTCTGAATCCATGTAAAATCTGATGGCATGTCTCTGCTCAGAAAACAGCTTGAAGAATGGAATTGTAAACATTATAACAGACTATTTCACAAATTTCCTATTTTTCTTCCATATTTTTTGAAAAAAATAAGTACATATATATGTACATATTTTGCTTTTTTTATTACAATAAAGTCCGTTCCCTAATGATCACTAATTTTTAATGGATACACCTCAGACATTTTCAGCTCTTTCTCATATTCTAAGAACTCTTTCAAACATAAAATTTGGCAATTTTGATTTTATTATCATCCCACCCTTTGAATTGAATGTCAAATTCACAGAAGTTATTTCTAAAAATCTTGAGAAGATGAGGTGGATCTGCAAAAACAAAAATTTTTTCCCTTTCCAATTTTGATAACTGGATCGTCTCTTTCAGGCATGGTTTTTGTGGCCAGTTCTTTAAGAGCCGAAACATTGGACGCCAGATCAGAAACGATGGCCATATTTTGCACCCAATGCCTGTAATTCCAACCAATTAATTAATTCTTTGATTGCATTTTTCTAGATTAACTTTGCTAATGGCCTGACCTAAATAGAAAGCAACAGGTTGCTTCCATTCAGATATCAGACCACGCACCATGAAAACTAGAGAATGGTTAGCAAAAGAGGGATGGCGACTCCCTCCCAAATCTTGGTAACCCAAAATATGATCCTGAATAGGATCATAATCAAGATGTTTGGTCAAACTCATTTCATCTAATACAAGGACACATAATTTATCAATTTCCGACATGGTAGAGTGTTGCTTAACCATGCTATTGAGCAGTCTTGGAAATGCCTGTGGTTAAAGGAACACTCTGACGAATGGGTGTCAGGGTTTTGGACGATGGTAAGGTAAACACATGTCTGAGCAGCCGGTAGGCTTTAGCACTACTTACCTGAAGAGCCAGACACAGAGCCTTAATACGGTCTGAATACCGCCTACAATTAATGGGAATGGTGGAATTTAGTTGATGAGAGTGAAAAATTTCATTAGGCAAGTCAACAACATGGCTGTCCTCATGAGACACATTTCATGTCTGCAAAGAGGACATATCCAAGCGTTTCCTCGTCTGCCTCAAATATTTATCTTCAAAATATTTTGCTACCTGAATCTTTTTGTAACTGTGAGGGGAAATAATTTGTCCTTTACGATAATACATTAATCTTTTCAAATTTTTTCGCATAACGGGCATAGGATATTATTTTTGTAATCTGGGTGAGTTTTCTGGATTCTTTTGCATTTTCTATTATTCTAGCAGCACTATTTAGTTCTTCGCCACTGCCGCTGTGATCTTTGACGTCTCCTACACAAATGTTCGATCTTTCTTATGTTGGCAGTCTGGTTGAGCCGTCTCTCGTGTTGTTCAAAATTTCGCCGTGTGTTTATCTTTCTTTCTATGGCATTTAAGCTATGCCGCGCGTTACCTTTATTTATCTGAAGGCTTCGCTGTTTGTTGTCTGTGCCGGTATAGCCTCTGCTTGTTTAAGTGGTAAGAATTATCATTTACGTGCCTATAGTTTCCAGTACGATATCCGCTCGAACCACTCGCTCACTTGCCTTCTCTGTAATATTAATTATTAGCAAATTATGCAGTTGGCTGTACTGAGATCTTTTGTATTCTTCGTTGGTAATGTCCATTTTTACATGAGCAGTTCAGCTTGCTAGTTAATTGTTGTAATTTACTTGTTTTGTGCACTTTACTGGTGTGAGTGAAGATTTATGAGAGTTATTCTGGGGTGGTGTGTAACCACTTGTTAGTGTTAAAGGTGTATTTTCTTGGTGAAAGAGGTATTGATAATTTTTGTTTACAATGAGCGTCAATGCGAATAACAGTAATGCAGGAACATCAAAATGCATGAAAACTTTCGTAAATTCGTTAGATAGTTTTGATAATATTTTGCAGAATGGTTAGATGATGATGTCAAGAGTTCGATTCAGATTGCGACCGGCACTGATGACGAATTACGTTGCTGAAGAATCTGAATATGAAGAATGAAATACCAGATGATGGAGGAGAAAGTGAAGAACACTTAGTTGAAAATGTTATGTACACAAAAAGACACAAGTGAACAATAACAATTTATTGATCAATCTTTTTACAGTAGTTATCCGGTTACCAAAATCCAGAAGAAGTCCCAGGATGCGCGCACGGTCGTCCAAAATACCAGGAGAGAGAAAACAAGTTAACTTCGCCGAGTTCGCACAAGATACACCATACACTGAGTCACTGCTGGATCGCACTTCAGAACTGTCTGTTCCTCTGGCCGGCGCGGCCGGTTAAGAAGCACGCCGCGCCGTAGCCTCGCCTCGGGGCTGCTGATCCGCTCGCCGGCCGGTCATGTCCTATTGGTCGGCCTTCGCGCCGGTTTGTAGCCCTGCTGCCTTCGGTAGCCTCCGTCCCGCGCTGCCGGTTTGGCGCGCGATACGAATCCTCGTATATCGCCGCAGCAGATAACACAGATGATTTATGGAAAGGAAGAAGCAGCGGTTGATCCAGGTTTAGAATTGGCACGGTTCCTTTGGATTCATTTATGATTCATTATTTCTCACCCGATTCCTATGTTTATAGTTGCGCGGTTCACTATAACAACTGAATTATTTATGTTTCAATGTTAAGTAGAAAGATCACCTGATAGTTGTTGGCGTGGAATTGTGTGTATTTTCGCATTTCAAGTCTTCTTCAAATTGGTTTGTCTTACTGGATGGAAGGTATGAATTTTCTTAAAGTGAGTGTTCCCTTTAAAATACATTCTCTCTGCAAAAGTGAGGAGGTATATAATGCAGCGTGACGCCAGACGTGCGGAGGCGCTCGACCAGTCTCAGGCGAGGCAGAGGCCCTCGTGAACGTGGATCCGTCGGGTAGCGACGAGCGGTAGGTTATAAAATTAAATTTGTAGCGTGAAAAATACGAATAATCAGTTCACTTAATGAGAGTACGTTGCTACGGAGATTTATACGTACAGGGGCTTTGGAGCAGGGGTAGCTATTCTCCCGATCTACCTTTATTTTAAATAATTATATTTATTGCTGTACCATCATGAACTTAACTACACGCGACTACTACGTATAAACAAGGATTCAGTTCATAGAGTTGATTCTCTTCTAATGGTCGAATCAGTGAATCAAAGGAACCGTGCCACCTAAACTCGGGATGATGACGAAGATTACGTTGCTGAACAATCTGAATATGAAGATGAAATATCAGATGATGGAGGAGAAAGTGAAGAACACTTAGTTTATAACACAGATGATATATGGAAAGGAAGAAACGGCTACACCTGGTCGAAGAAAGTGCCACCTTCCTCTCGTACACCCCAAAGAAATATATATTCACGTGTTCCAGGCCCAAAGGGAATTGATGCTTGACCAAGAAAGACGCAAAAAGTCGTGACGAATCCATCTTGGAGGATTCTGTCTTAGAGATACCCACAGATGCCTTATTAAAAAAACGAATATACATCTCATTTTAAACGATCATATCTGGAAATATTCAAAGCATCATTCTCCATGTTTCCCTCATGATCTTCCAGATTTCATCACAGAAGATAACGGTCAATGTAGCTGATTTTCCTTTGCAAAATAATTTTTATTCCACTTGAACAGATTGTCTTGTTATAGCCAAACATGCACGTTTCATCTGTATGCAAAATCCAACTGGTACCATATGGCTTAGGGTAGGTATCCCAGAATTTCAAAACACTTGCACACAATACACTATCCTCATAGCAAGACACGCACAGTTTTTAACGTTAAATAAATAAATAATATTAGTTAATTGATTTAGTTTGCAACAATGTAATACATTTTCAACCGACATCAAAAAGTAGCCCAAACAGCATTTTTCTGTGTGTGTGTGTGTGGGGGGGGGGAGAGGTATATTGTACAGTCGACTTGATGTTTTCTTACAAAACCTGAATTTTAAAATTCCTTTAAACAGAATTTTAAAATTAATTTATTGTAATTATCTCGTAATTACATATTCTGAAGCGGGTAAACTCCATGAGGAGCCCCTCCGCCCGGAGTGATTCTGGCTTGAACAAATATATTTTGGATATGTAACCATTTCTGGTACAATCCTTCTTTACATCTTAGGAAATCTCTTTGTCTTTTGAAAACAAAGCCAGAGACTTTGCCAGTCTGCTGTCTGAGCAGCGTTCACTGAAACCATTCGTAGCTGAGTAGAAGTAGTCCTGTCAAATGGTGCCCAAAGGGCCAAATACCGGAAAGGTTCGGTTTAGTTTTCATATTTGGTTCCTATTTATTCTTTGGGTAGCTGAACCCGAATATCAGGTTTGCTAACAAAAAGTTTGCAACAAAATACGTTTTTTAAGCAAAAAAATGCGTAAAAATCACGCATTTTTTCAGTTGTTTTTTCTTCAAAATAACTCAAAAGCCGTCTATTTTCGTAATTAACGGTCCTTTATGAAATAAAAGAAGATAATATTATTTACATTTAATCTCATTGAGCATTTTCCTCTCCAATTAACATATTAACCTTGAGAACACCACGAAATTTGGCGATATAAGTAGAGAAAAACTGAATATCATCTTATCTTATTATAACTTAAAAACTACCAATTGTTCGTCAATATTAACCTGGTATGAAATTAAAGAGAATAAAATTGTCTACCTTTTATGTGGACTAGGCTTTCTTCTGGGATCAATGATATCGCCGCTATTTTGTAAAATTTGCCTGGATGTTACTATGGAAGCGGCACTTCACTTAACCTTCCTCTCTCACTAACTCCTATGTGGAATTTACATCCATTGCATTTGTATACAAATACACATGGCGCCTTGTGAATCTATTTACATTTTATTTGGAAAAGAAAATTAATATTTTTGGAAGACGATAAACTGCATCATCCCCGACACTTTACAGGTTCAGAAGGCCCCATTTTTTCATAGACATTTGCCAAGTAGAAAATAATGGAATAAGTGGGTATTTATTACTATAATTTAGTATATTATAGTGTTTGCAATAATTGGCATTATCTAATATCATGAATATCCAATAGTCGTTCCATTGCTTCGTCAGATTCAATGGACTTAGTATCTTGTTGTCCTTGTTCCAGCTCGTAACTCGCCTTTCAAGTTATTTTCAGAAACGACTGTCATATTGTCGCAAGACTTTTCGTAGTTGAGACACAAGTTTGATCATTAATCCCTGCCTTCTCGCAGTGACATTTTTTTTGACATTTTTTGGAGCTCTTGCAGAAATAAAATTCCAATAAGACTGGTAGGCAGGTGGTACCCTGAGTTACAGTCAAAGGACAAGGCGTATTTTTCACGTACTTTTCCCTCTCCATTCTTCTGGTTCTTTTTCTAAATCTAAATGATTGCTGATTTTGAGAATAAACTCTTAAAACGCGATGCTGGCGGCTGCAGGTGGTGGTAGTGTGTGGCGTCATTGCCTCAGCAATAAATAACAGACGCGAACAGTGTAATATTGATATTTATTAAAGATATTCCCCGACACCCGAATCCACAATTTACAATATATACAGAATGTTACTAAGAGGAACTTTCAACCGGTCTACAACCACTTGCTTGATAAGATCTACTCCGCACGCTTTCTCTATGTCTCGACGCATTCATGACTCCAGACCCCTTGCCCCCGTAGCCCTGCCGACGTGCCGTGCCGCGCACCCTCACGACATCCATTTGACTGAAACAAAATAGTATGCAAGCGATGAGCTGCTTCCCATTGAGTGCGGAAATTGTGCTTATATTTGTCAGAAAAAGAAATTTAGTGTTTTCCTTAGTTAAAATTATTATATCAGTAATTAAAAATGGCAGTTGGTATGCATAATAAGTTTACCAATTTGTCACTGAGAATCCGAGCTATTTATAACAACACAATAAAATTCTCATCCCTGTGAGACTAATCGTCATGTCCCATAAGAAAGGAAAACAGATTTCAAATTTTCAATTTGTGCAAAAAATATTGCCCGTAACCATTTGTATTATTGCTTTGAATATTTAACAGTTCTCTTTCAAAAAATTAATAGTATGACGTAAATGTTCATACTGTTAATGTTATATTCTTGACACAAAACCTGAACATTTCACAAAGTCATACTATTAAGAGAAGTCAGAATCGAATTATGTCCGTGCCTTAACTAATTGCAGTATTTTCTTCGTAAATTCAATGTGATAAAAGTGCTGAAGGTAACAGTAAATCTACTTTTAAATGTAGTATACATTAGTTATAACTGAAGGACATTTTTTCTTAAAACGTTTCCCAGACCCAGCGGAGAAAAACCGCTGTGACAATATTGGTGAATGAACTTTTGGCAAGAACGAGCATAGTTATGATTTCATTTACATTGTACAACATATTTTATGTACAATTGTTTGGCGTCGTTGCAGGGCTTTCACTGCTATTTTCATAATAAAGTATTACAGAAAAATGGGTTAACTTCATCATACTAATATTGGTTTTGAGAAACATTGTTAAAACAATTAAACAAAAGTGAATAAAATTATCTTAATGAAATGTAAACACGAATATTGAAAGTAAAAGGTACACAAAATATTTCAAATATTACAAATATTTCAAATATTTCAAAATATTACAAATTTGTTTCTTAAACGGTGCACCATAAGCCTCTGGTATTGATCAAGTGTGTTTTGTCATGGTGTGACAGAAATGGAAGAAACTTAAGTCTCATGTTACCTTATTTCGATGTGTGGATCACTTAGTGAGATTGAGGAAGCCAAGAGCGTCATTTTCTCCTCCACGAGTGAAGGTGTCTGCGGTAACAGTTATTGGCAACTGCGCCGCTGACGTCATAGTGGAGTGTCACACAAATTCTGCACATGATCTGTAGTTGGCGCCTGTCCTGAATATTTGAAGTATTGCATTGCTTCGTGCGGACGAATAAACTCCTGCCAAGAAATTGTTGCTACTTTTAAACTAAACGTATTTTGATGTGACACATAATCATAAGCGACACCGACAATTTGTCGTTGTAGATCAGAATCAAATTTATAACTATAATTTTCCTTCCACATGATTGATAAAGATGGAATGCATTTGTCCATCGATGAATTTCGACGAATAAAATACGTCTATGAGAGTTTGGACGAGTTTTTCCCTTTTACTGCAATAAACCTCAATGTATTAAAATGAAAAAAAGTGAATGAGCGATCATTACAAATTACATCATTATATTCCACGTTAGAGTGATTATTTAAAAACAGCATTTCAAAACAAAACACAGTTTTATTAACTAGTATATTCTATGGAAGGATATTTTGATGTTTGTTTTCAACTGTAAATACAAAGCAATTATAGTTTTTGATAGCAATGTATTCGATTCACAAGGAAATTGGTTAATCATAGTAGCTGTGCTCTGCAAATCCAGTATGTTATCTGACTTGATTTAGGCAACCCGCTTTGCGTTTTACGTTACACCCAATCGTCTTGTAAGGCAGAAAAGAGCTGGAATAAGAAGAAGAGAAGAGAATAAAAAGAAGAATAAGAATATAAAGAAAAAACTAGTGGCGCTGTCTCGCAATATTGTTCAATGTTCCGCTATATTATAGTACTACTTAAACCTGCAAAAATGTTTTCAACCAGCAAAAATTATTTCCCACTCCGAAACTCGAACTCAAACCCTAAACGCTAACTTTCTGTCATTAATACAAATACTCTACAAAAGCTCCGTACGGTTCAAACTCAAACGGGAGTGGGAAAGAATTTGGGCAGGAAAGATCGTCTCCCTTTTTTTATTTACACATTTATTAATATTGGAAGGTTTACATCGTTCAGTGCAATTACTTTACAGATGTATTTTTAGACTTATTCTAGTTAAAATATCTAAGCTAACTTAATGTATACATTGAAGAGGATAATCTAGGAGAACCTCGGGTTAAGAATCATGGTTGGCTAAAATTTTGAGAAGGCTTCAAAGGAAATTTACTTTTTATTCGAGTGTGGGTTGGATTTTCGGTAGTTTGTAATGGGATGCTGCTTCTGAATGAAGTTGTTTAGGTACGTCTGTTAGGTTTTGATAAAAGTTGGGCGATATTTGTGCTATTTGGTTTATTATTGTATTGATGTTTAATTCTGAATGAAGTTGTTTATTACTCATGAAACAGAGGGCATTTGTGATTAATCTTAAAAATTTATTTTGCATTACTTGAATTTTTATTGACATTTGTGGGGGCTGCGTTCGTCCATATGGGGCATGCATATGCAGTAGTGGTCTGATTATTGTTTTGTATTGTTGTACTGTTTGTGTATGTCAGGGATTTATGTTTCTTGATTAGTGGCCGGAGTTGGAATACTTTATTTTTTGCTTGTTTAATTTTGATATCTATGTGGGTTTTCCAGGTTAGTTTTGTGTCCAGATAAAGTCCTATGTATTTTATGGGTTGTATTGGTGGGGTCCAGGTGATGGAGGAGATCATGCCCCGCTCATTGTTTAAGGTATTCTTCCAACATCCTCATAATATTAATATCAATATTCTATAGACTATATGCATTTTTTGGACCGGTTTCCCAGGGCAACGGCTCTTTCCTACTTCTCTAAATTATCCTATTTACTCAGTTCCGATTAAGAATCCACACCTTCATTGGTTTTGCGAGTTAGCTCGTAGTGTCAACTCTATCTTTCATTTCAAGATTGCTGCCCAGTTACTCGTGGGACCATCTCAGCTAAATTAGCTTACATCTAAAAGTAAATAGGGGAAGGTGCAAGCTTCGGGTTTGTCTGACCAAGCCACAACACGAGGGGAATCAAGAACCGCCCCCTCCATACCCAACGTGTAGTAGGATTTACTCGAACATCCCTCACACGTATGCACCTGTGTCAACTGAACCGACACGCAATGAATGGATATTATTGAGAAAGTAATACACGGTACGTGAGAAAGCCAACCATGCCACAACACACTGCTAATACCCACGTCTCAACGGAGTCCAACTCGCGACCTAGCTTCTCACGCTAACTACTCAGCGACCACGTCAGTTTGGGTCGGGATTAATATTGCTAATTACGTCGTGAAATTAACTTCACTGATAGCTATGCGAAGGTTAATTTGTTTATATTAGATATAGAGTTCCATTAGAGTAAGAGATAACAGTGCATCGTGAGGATATCTAGAGTTAATAACGAACCGAACGAGACATTTTGCAGCGTTGCTGGTTCCATGATTCTCAATAATTTTATCTGAATTTCTAGTAGATAGATAGGTAGGTCGATAGAAATATAGGAAGATAGATAATTCTATAGGTAGATAGATAGATTCTATCCTAGATATATCTATACACAGATATATAAATCTCTAAAGTAATCTCTAATACATATACAGATTTATTGATAGCTAGATGGATGGATAAATAAATAATACGAAATACGTTATTAAAAAACGATTGCGCAACTGTCGACGCAAGCGTGTGGCTGTGATAGCGAAGGGAATTTTATCTGAATTACGGATGGATAGATAGACAGATAGGTAGATAGAGAGGTAGACATAATTCTATAGGTAGGCAGATATATTCTATCCGAAATATATCTATTCACAGATATATAAATATCTTTATATACCGATTTATTGATATATAGAAGGACGTATAAATAAATAATCCGAAATATGTTATAAAATAACGATTACGAGGAGCGGGTGAGCGGTTGCTAACCCCATCAAGCGGCCACGCGGCCGCTATTAGCGTCCCGGCGCGGATCAGAAGCGGCCTCGTCGCGGCGGCCGAGTGCGCGCGGGAGGAGCGGGTGAGCGGTTGCTAACCCCATCAAGCGGCCACGCGGCCGCTATTAGCGTACGAATGGGCGCAGGCGGCGGCGGGGCGCGGGGGCAGGCGCTGTCGAAACCAGTCCGGCGTCTCTGGCGAGGAAGCGATCGGCTGCACTGCGTCCGGCCCCCCGGCGCAGGGGGGCGGGGCCGACGGTGATCGGCCGGCGGAGGCGGCGCGGCTCGTCTGAGGCTTCGATGGAGAAGAGGCAATGGAGATAAAGACTCGGATGAAAGCGGAGGGGATCTTTTTGGTTGATTCATTGATTTTTTTGTGTTTCCGGGCGCGTCAACTGCTTTGGTCATTAGTTCCGTTAGCGTAGTGCATGTTTTTCTTAGGAGATGGCGCTGATCTTCCCCCGCCGAATGGCGAGATCCGGCGCCGACCTACCGTGGGGTTTCCCCTAACCAGGACTCTCCCTCCAGCTGGGCACCGCTCCAGCCGGGACAAGCTCTAAGTTTCCGACCGATCTCCCGGAATACGTGGTAGTGTAATACATGTTAGTGTGTGTGTGTGTGTGTGTGTGTGTGTGTGTGTGTGTGTGTAAGGGGAGAGGATACGACAAGAAAGACGAAGGAAAGATCGCGTGCGGTCCGTGGCCAGTTGTTAGGATACTGTTCCGGCATTCGCCTGGTGTTGATCGAAGAAACCACGGAAAACTACCGATCAGAGCAGCCGGCCGCTAGAATTCTCCTCCAGACAGTGACTGAATTAGACCTAGCTGGAAAGCTAGTGTCGAAAATCCTGCCGCCGTCAGGACTCGAACCTAGGACCTCCCGGTGAGAGGCGCTACAGTGACATCAGTTGTTGCACTGAGCTACCGCTCCCGGTGCGGAGGGGATCTTGGAGATGTATAGTGATGAGGGCGGAGGCGGTGATGGTGGAGAAGAAGATGACGCAGATGGAGAGGGACACGGTGATGAAAAGAGGCGGTAAAGGAAAGTGAGAAAGATTGAAAGAGACGGCAATGGAAAGAGAAACGATAGAGACACAGACGGTAATGGACGCGGAGACTGTTGAAAATAGAGGCGGTGATGTGGCGATGATGAAGACGGAGAGGGAGTCGATGATGAAGAGGGAAATGGAGAGAAATACGATGATGAGAAGGAGATAATGGAGGCAAAGTCGGTAATGAAGACTTAGATGGTGATGAAGGCGCGGATGGAGAGCGGCTGCGTGGTGAAGAGGTGCAGGTGATGGAGAGACATTGATGGAGTGGGAGAAGGTATCGGAGACTGGTAAATCAGACGAGAAATCAGGCGATGTCGATAGCGGCGTTAATGTCGACCATGAAAGTGGCACCGGAGACGACGGTCTTTGCAGTTGCGTCTGTCATTTATTATATTTTGTGACGTGAGTAAGAGCTGGATAGAGAAATGCGCTCAAGGACTGAATGCAATACTGCCGCTGGAAGTTTCATGTCGCCAGATAACAACAATAACCATGTGACGTCATTGAAATAGTGGTGGCAGTTGAAATGGAGTGCTAATTGCGGTTAATTACGTAGTGGAGGAGGGACAGGGCGCTGAAAAAACTACAAGGAGTGATAGCGGCATTTGGAATGATATCGGAAGAGAGTCCGGGGGTGCTCTCACTGACACATGAAGCGGCGGCAAAGGCGAAGCAGATTTTGACAATGGCAGTGACGATGTTGGGAAGAGGTCAGTATTTGTGAAACAATGGAAGGAGGAGACTTTGGCTTTAGTTATTTGGGCAACGTTACATCATTGGTACGGACATCGTGCTATAAATGGCAATGTGGCAGACCCCAGCTTGGGGGCGACAGCAGGAGCACTGATATTGAATACAAGGAGTAATGTCCGCGCATCTCCACCAGCCAACCGGGAGCAGTGGCTCAGTGCATCAACTGATGTCACTGCAGCGCCTCTCACCGCGCCTCTGACCGAGGTCCTAGGTTCGAGTCCTGACGGCGGCAGGATTTTCGACACTAGCTCTTCAGCTAGGTCGAATTCAGTCCCTGTTCGGTAGTTTTTCGTGGTTTCTCTGATCAACACCAGGCGAATGCCGGAGCAGTACCCTATCAAACACGCCACGGACCGCGCGCGATCTGTCCTTCCTCTTCTTTGTCCTATTCTCTCATCTTACACACACATTTACACTAGCATGCACTACACTACCACATATTCCAGGAGACCGTTCCGGAGCTTAGAGCTTGTCCCGACTGGGGCGGTGCCCCGCTGGTGGGAGAGTCCTGGTTAGGGTGAAACCCCACTAGCTGACGGTAGGTAGGCTCCGGATCTCGTCATCCAGCGGGGGAAGATCACCGCCATCTCCCGAGAAAAACATGCACTACACTAACGGGGCTAATGACCAAAGCAGTTGACGCGCCCGGAAACATGAAAAAAATCGAATCAAATCAACCAAGGGAGACGGTGGCTGCCGAGGCGCAGCTGTGGCGGATGGCGGCGGCTGTCGTTGGGTGAGGAGGCGAGGGCTGTGGCACAGGCGTCGTGCCTGCGAGGGGCGGCGGCGGTTGGCGATTTGATAATGATAGCGATTGCTCTGCCGCCGGAATGTCGCCAGGCGCGGCACAGTGGGCGCTCCTCTCCCTCGGCCCGAGCAAACCGCTCGCCTGCCACCGTCGTGTCCGCCGTTCAAATCCCCGTCCATCCACGTGCAATTCGTCGGGGAGAAAGTGGGTTTGCGGCAGATATTCGCGGAATTAGATTAGATTTTATTGTTCATTCTGCAATTAAGTATAGTAACTTGGTGGCAGAATATCTTAACCTTACATGCATTAAACTTACATTCACTAACAAAAAGTTACGTAAAAGGAGTTAATTAAAAATCATAATAAATAGTACATAAAATCACCACGCAAACCTTACTCCACTTCACTTCACTGCACAACACTTAACTGTGACGCATTTCTTTCACACTCGCTTCTTCTTCTCGCATTCCCTTCCCTCCACTTCACTTCATTACACTACACTACACTGCGCTGCACTACACTGCGCTGCACTACACTGCAACTGCACTGCACTGCACTGCATAGCACGCCCTCCCTGCTGGCAAATATCTATATCACTACTTGCATTATATTCATCCTCACAAAATGCGTCACGATAGGTTCAAAGAAACTGAAGGTCGTTTGACTTATCTATACTTTTACCCAGAACTACTACTACTACTTCTTCTTCCAAATCATTTAATATTTTAATTACGTCTTCAGCATCTGTTGCTTTTTTTCTGCTAGCGACAAAAGTTTCCTTTTCTGGCCATGATATGAAATTTCATACTTTGAAAATAAAAGTTATATTCAAAGCCACTGAAGCTAAAAACGCGTTTTAACATATAACAGTTTGAATTAATTATTATTAAAACTTTCAACAATAAATACCTAACTTAAAATACAACAATCACCATTTTTACGTAGAAAATTTTACCGGCGCTGTAAATAAAAATCACCACGTCATTGTTCAACCACCAGAATACAAATTACATAATACAAAGTCGTTATACTTGATTGTACATGTTCAAACCCTCTACTAACGAAAAAACCTTTATGAATGTGAGTACGTACATGAGAACTCTGATTCTGCTACTATATTTCTATCGGGAGACAGTCGCTATGAAATTTCATACCATCGTCACTTTGGGTTAACGCAACACGTGAATACCAAATATTTAATGGTTTTCTGGAGCTTTACACGCATGACATCAGTCTGTTCTAACCAGTTTGATAATTCAGTCGGTACGCGCAATATAACAAGTGGAATAGTGAAATATTTACGATTTTTAGTCAAAATCAAAACTGTTCAATTGTTTTTTGAACTTTTTCTAAGTTTCTGGGGATATAGCAAAACCATATAGACTTTTCACATGGAAGAAGACTACAAAGTTTTCTTTCAATTACTGCGCGTAAAGTCAATTAAGATGTCAATAGATATCGAAAAAAGAATTTTCGAAAAAATCTGTGGTCGATATAAGCGCTGCACAGGTGACACTCAAACTGGCACACCCAGTCAAACAACTGGACGTCGTTTAAACAAATATTTTCTTTAGATCCTACATATGTGAATATTTGCTCAACATTTTAAACAGTTTTCCTTAGCATTACCTAACTTTTGCATACTGTATTTACTGTGTTTCGTATACCGCATGCCTCATATATGTGAATATTTGTCAACATCTTAAACAAAGCCGAGATTCCACACAAGTAAAGGAAGGACCGAATTATGTTGTAGAATATTGATTGACTGATTGTTTCCTTGTGTTTCCGGGTACAACTGCTTCGGTCATTAGTCCCGTTAGTGTACTGCATGTTTTTTCTCGGGAGATGGCGGTGATATTCTCTCTGGATGGCGAGATCCGGTGCCGACCTACCGTCGGTTAGTGGGGTTTCCCCCTAACCATGACTCTCCCACCAGCGGGGCGCCGCCCCAGCTGGAACAAACTCTAAACTTCCGATCGGTCTCCCCACTTCTTCCCGTATGTCCCCAACCGCATATTCTATCACCTGTCCCCACTTGTCCCCCGCGATTCCCCATCCGCAACACCTTCACATGCATGTTCCCCAAAACTTGTGTCCCTTAAAACTTCACCTATTCCCTTAAAACTCATGTCCCGTTGGGACCGAAAACCAGTTTTGCGGGCCCAAGAAGCACCAACCTGGAGGACACTGCAACATGCACTACTCTACCACACACTGGAGACCGAAGGACTGAACTTGTCCTGCCAAGGTGGCCCTGCAGGAGGTAACTGGTTGGGGAAAACCCCGTTAGCCGACAGTAGGTCGGCGCCGGATCTCGCCATCCAGGATGGGAAAACCACCACCACCGCCCGAGAAAACACACGCACTACACTCGGGACTAATGACCATACCAGGTGACGCACTCGGAATCACTAACAACCAATCACTTCAGTGCCTCTGACCGGAAGGTCCTACGGTTCGGGTTCCGACAGTGGCAGGTGACTAGCTACAGAGCTAGGTCGAATTCAGCTGTCTGGAGGAGAAGTAAAGCCGACTGTCCCATGTTATAGATTCACAGTATGAAAAATATCCTCAACCCTAAAAGAAGCCTCCGCGCTAAATTCAATACCTCCTTTTTCCGCTAGATGCTGAAAGAAGCGTAGTGAAATTTGCGTGGACAAATGGAAGAGCGAGCCTGACGGCTCAAGTCTCACCACGTAAAATAAGGCACTAACTACCTACCACTGAGCGGAATATAACGTGGATTGCACACGTTATATGTACCGATTTCTAAAGCACTAATTTTACGGTTTGTTAGGGCATTTTTATTACCAAATTAGTATTCTTGATCGAACGTGTTTTTAAAGCGAGTTACCTTAAACAAAAGGCTATTAGCAGGTATTTTTGTGAAGTATGATTGGTTCATTCATTCATATTTACAGGCACGTCCACTGCTATGGTCCTGAGTGCCTTTAGTATTGCGAATGTTTTGATACTAGGAAGCGGTACTTCCTGACGGATTGAGACTCGAGCGGACTCCATAGTGACAGATTGCGGGCGGTCCTTCTCCACCTAACTGCCCCAGTGTGGGCCAAGCTCCAAGCTCCGAACGGTCTCCGTACGTTGGTTAATAATCCCGCGCGCCAACAGCTGATAATTATTCCTGCAAGTGTAGTATGTTTTTTGCTCGGGAAATGGCGGTGATCCTTTCTCGCTGGATGGCGAGATTCGGCTATGACCTTCACGTCCGTTCGCGGGGTTTTCCGTAACTAGACATCTCCTAGCAGCGGGGCACCGCCTCAGCCGGGACAAGCTCTGAGCTTCTCCCAGAATATGTGGTAGTGTAGTGCAAGTTAGTGTATGTGTGTGTAAGGGAGGTATAGGACAAGGAAGAGGAAGGAAAGATTGCGCGCGGTCCGTGGCCCGTTTGGTAGGGTACTGCTCCAGCATTTGCCTGGTGTTGATCGGAGAAACCAAGGAAAACTACCGATCAGAGCAGCCGGTCGCTAGAATTCTCCTCCATACAGCGGTTATTTCTCACCTATCAAACTTTCAAAATTCAAAATTTATTGCTTATTTATCTCGAAATAGATTTATTACGGGAGTTTTTTGTTTGTTTTTTCTCCTTTCAAAATTGAAAAAATTTATTGCCTATTTATCCTGAAAATAGATTTTACTACATGGGAGTTTTGGTTTGTTTTTTCTCCCTTTCAAAATTCAAAATTTAAGTAGTATATGACTTAGTGTAGGGATCACAGAATTTTGAAAATGTGCACACAATTCACTTTTCCCCATAGCACGTCATACGCAGTTTTTAACTGTTTTTTGACGTAAAATAAATAAATAAATAAGCAAGTATCAAATATTCGCTACCGTCAGGTTTCGAACCTTATGAATAACCAAACAGAGGCACCGCAGGGACATCAGTTGATGCTCCGAGTCACCTAAACCGGTCCAACTTCTGAAGTTTCCTTTGATTTGTGTCTATTTCTGTATTGTATAAAATGCAGTAAATGGAGTTTTCTTATAGCTTCTTGCAAAACCCTGACATTCGTGAAACGTTTCATCACACCTCCATTAAAGAAGAGGGAAAGAAAAGGGTTAAAATAAAAGTTACGGAACATGAAAAGATATTGCAGAAACATTAATAATTATTCTCTGTTGCATTGTACCAACTTTAAGACACGGAATTCCTTTATATCCGGCCTCCTGTGATCACTTTGAACACGTTGAGAGCATTCGCTTTGGGAATGATAGATTGGTCTATATCGTGAGTCTTGTCACAAATGTCGTTTGATGTTCTTTTTCGCAACTTTGAAGCCGTTTCAAAAGAAAAATTGAAAACATATACTTCATATAAAAACGCCTCTCAAGCAATAATAATAATAATAATAATCACACACACACACACACAATACATTAATTTATGTATGTCCGTAACAAATGGCTATTAAAGAAAACTTTTTACTATAACAATTGCTAGCATTATTTCTTTTTTTGAAGTTCAATAATCACTTTAGGTTGCTTACTAGTATTTTAACCAGTTTGAAATCGAACGGCAGTAGTTATTTGGAATTTGATACTGCTAATAGAATACAGGGAACATTAATTGCGTCTCGCCAAAATAGGTAATTCTGATTTACTAAACACAAAGAATTCAAAGGGACATTTTACAGAATGTCAGATATGACGATATTTCAAACATCACTTTCTCTGCAGCATATCAGTGTCAAATCTATTTGTCAACATACAGAATTATTTTAGATTGCATGTTTTAATGTATAAAATCAGTTTTAATGTAGAATTTAATATTAAGCGATAAAACAAGCCTGTTTAGATACAGTTTAAAAAACTAATGAACTAAGTAATAAACATGTTTTAATTGTTCATAAATCATAACTTATGTATGAATGTACGAATTTAAAATGTGTATGTGTATAACACTTAGAGATAAATTTACAATTAGGTGTACACATTGATGGTGTTGTCTGATGAATGTCGTAATTTTCAACAATAATATATCCAACTATTGAATTCAACCAAACTGGGTAATCATTTAACTAATATGTATTGTTGTAAAATTCTACTATATTGTTCATTAAATAAAATCATTTTGTAATGAAATATACCCTGTATTAATATAAACGAAAATTAATAAAAGTTATTTACGATTTTAGCTGGTTAACTGTTAAATTATGGCTTAGATTTTATTAGATTTCATTTCCGCCATCTCCCGAGGAGAATCACGCACTACACATACGGGAGTA